>MU185658.1:32121-54375 GCA_016904865.1 Pissodes strobi | reverse complement strand
CAGTTCAGACACCACACTATTATGACGGTCGCCTCTCGGCTAGTGTTAATTTAACGACTTTTGGGTAAAAATCGGGCGTGGCACCCTCAAATTTTATTCAGCCTTCCGCGTATTAACCTCCGGCGGCATCTGCCGCGAGCATCTCTACCCGATTTTATATCAAAATCTAATAAACTGGTTATTTTTTGGGAAAAAAGTATTACTTGTTTAATATCGATAAACCGCCTGATTGAATGCACGCGGACTTTATTCGTTTACTAACTCAAGTAGGTGTAGAACTCCTTTTATACTATCGAATAAATACTCCAGGTAACTGTAGAGTTCCGTATTAACTTTTACTATAATACATCAGACAGGAAAGCTACATGAGGTATATTCTTATAATCTACGTACACGTAACAATGTTACTCAGTCTTGTATTCTCTCTCTATATATCCTATATTGGTATAGGTTCACGGCTCGGTAGTGTATCAAAACATTGCACTGACGAGGTTGACTAAACAAGGTTTTAACCGTAGCCTTGCCGACCGTGTCAGGTATCGCGATCATTCAAGCTAAACAATAACACTACGTGAACTGCGTAATGTAAATAACCTTCGTCTAGACCTCGGGCTAGTCGGGATGTTTTAAAGATCTAATTTGTGAAATACCGAGTGTTTCTTGATACACTACACCTCCCCTCTTTTGTGAATGCTCATCGTTTTTGTTGTTGCAAAAACGAGGACATTCGAATAAACCTAATTAATACATTACATTTTTGAGCATCTATACTCGACGCGCCGAACAGATTCACCAAACACGGAAAAGACGGATAAAATAATTCTTCTTATTTTATGATTCCATTGATTCCAAACATAGGAACTTTGATTAACACACTCCATTTTTATTTTTTGTATTATGGATAAGAAAAATCGAAATGAAAAACATAACACTGGGTCGATTCAATCATAAAATAAGATAAATTGTTTCCGCGATTGGTGAATCTGTTCGGCGCGTCGAGTATAAAAGCTAAACTGTACAATGTTATAAGTAGTTTTATGCGATTACATAATAATAACAATGATGAATGAAACGTTGGAATGTTTATATATCTTGCTGTTATGTATCTAATTACTTGACTGGTAAAATACCAACACTGCATGTTTTTCTTTTAAATTTCAGTAATAATGAATATTTTTAATCAATCTTCTGGATTTTTTCTCTTGACTGCTAAAATATTTATATATTAAGGGAGAGTGGGGGAATGGTGCGCACTTAAGCGGAAACTGATCTGGTGGCTACCTTTCTTATATTATAGAAAACTTAAAGCTAGAAATAGAAGACCCAATTACCAGACTATCAATAAGTATTATCTTCATTCCTGTAGGTTTAACCATATTTGAAAAAAATATAATGAGAGTATAAATATGCACTTGCGCACGATTCCCCAACCTGGCGGGTAATGATGCGCAAGAGATGGGTAATGATACGCATCAGAGACAGACGGCAAAATAAAAGAGAAAGAGTGATTTAGGCTACATATTTATTTTAATAATTCTAAACAGAAGTCACATTTGTAGTTGTCTGCAGAATCTGCACCTGTGCACTGAGCGTGGTTCCATGTAGCACAAAGCACACATCGGTACCATAGCTCCCTGTTTTTGCCGGTGTCCCCACAAATAGAACAAGTCTCGTTAGGTTCCTTAGGAGCTTGTAAGGGTGGTGGTATAAAACTTAATTCTATATCATCCAATTCGTCATCATCGCAGATGTCCGACAAATCTTCCTCTGAAGAATCGGATGATTCAGGTTCTGGCATCTTCTTTTTTTGTTTGCCTTTATATTTTTTTCCTGGAGGCTCGTCAAAACATTTACGGATAGTGCCCTTCTTTAAAGCATTCTGCTTTCTTTCATTTTCCTTTCTCTTCATATTTTCTTCTTTCAATGTTTTTTTCTCTTGTGCTTCATCCAGTTTGTCTTTTATGGGCGTGCTTGTTAGTATTTGTGAACACAGGATTCACCGCCGCACACTTAAAACTCACGACACACGTTGCGAATGGCAGGGTCGCCGTGTAGAACTCCTTTTATACTATCGAACAAATACTCCAGGTAACTGTAGAGTTCTGTATATACTGGGTTTAAACCTTAGCCTTGCCGACCGTGTCAGGTATCGCGATCATTCAAGCTAAACAATAACACTACGTGAACTGTGTAATGTAAATAACCTTCGTCTAGACCTCGGGCTAGTCGGGATGTTTTAAAGATCTAATTGGTGAAATACCGAGTGTGTCTTGATACACTAAATAGGCTTGACCATTGACAAAGATATTATTATTTAATAAATATTTTAACTAAAAAGTAACAAATTTGCGACAATAAAATAATATTATCAACAATAACAAATATTAGTTTTCGATTAGCAATATGTGTAAGAATTAAAATGCAGATATTTTCGATACCTTTTAATCAGTCAAAATACGAAGAAAATCTTAATTTTACAGTTGGTTATGACTTATGACTGTTACACCCTCTAGCGGTTATTTCGGAAACTCAAAAATTTTTTCCAGTGTTTTCCCCTAAGCGTTTTTACCCAAAGCTCTATGATAATTAGTTTTTGAGATATAGCCAGTCATTTTTAGTTGGCCACCCGATATGAGATATGTTGGTGGCTTTATTTGTAAAAAATATGAATTTTCGACTCCTAGAAGTTTCGTGCTTATTTTCGATGCAACGATAATGTAACTGTTACCGCTAGCCTATTGCGTTTCTTTAAAAAAGTTCGAATTTTGTGTGGACGGAAGGGCAATATTCACTCATATTAACTGAATATTAATTATTATAGAAATTTTAAATATAATGTTCATATTTTAGCAGTAAATTACTATATATTGTGGTAAAATTAGGATAATTAGGATTTAATAACAACGGGTCTTCCGAAAAAATGTGTCAAAATCCTATTTTATTTCGAGCTTTGATTTATTTTACTTATATTTTAGGTTAGGTAAGAGATATCAAGATGCGGTTTCCACTGACGTATTAGGCTTTTATTTGGCTGTCTTTTGTTTAAAAAAAGTGGTAATGTTGCATTTAATTTTTTTGAGAATTTCATTCACATGCAAAAATGTATATTTTAACAATTAAAATTAATGTTTTGGTAGGTGTCACCATAGTTATTTGCTTGTTAAAAAAAAATTATCGCGATAATTTTCTGTCAAAGTCATATTCAATGAAATAAAGAAATAAACATTCATTTAGTTCAGCTTATTTCAGAAAAACAAATCTATAAAACAATACAAATTATTTATTATTCAAGTTTTGGCAATTAATAACACAGTTGTTATAATTAATAACAATGGGATTTCTATTTGATGTCGAGGGTTGATGGGGCGCCTCCATTTGTCCTTCGATGGAGTCCCTCATTGTACTCACAAGTATATTGTGAAACTCTGAGTTTAATTGCATATAAGGTTTGACTGAGCTTATATTCGAATGACCTGTCATTTTCACTATTCTTGAAGCATCAACTCCCTTTTGTGATAAATGGCTAACTACTGCTGATCTATGCGAATGATTCGTGTACTTAACTTTACTATCTGATGTTATTTCTGCCTTTTCAGTCGGCGAATTTTTGAACCATATACCGTTTTCTTGCCATTGAGGATTTGATGCCAAAAGAATCTATTCGTTCTTATGTTAGGTCCTCGCTTAGAAACAAGTTTTTTAAAAAGTCTTACAGGGCAGATATCTAGGTTTACTTTATTTTGAATCAACCACTTACTGTCTGTTAAATGTCGAGTTCCACCTTGGGCAGTTTTCGAAAAAATTGGGTTATATTCAAGTCGACCCAAACCATCTTCCTTAAAAAATTCTAATAAACAGTTTGCAGCTTCACCGCCACGCTTAGCAAGCTCATAAGAAACAACATGGAAAAACTTCTTCTGCAGCCCTTCCGGTGTGTTTTCATCCCATAATTTGACCATTTTCAAAACTGCTCATAATTAAAGGCTACCGCGCTGGTTGATCTTCTTTTGTAACATTTTTCTGGTATCATTTCGAGCATCTCTTACAGGTTTGAAGGAAATATCAGTAAAAGGGTCTGTTTTCCTACCGTATTCATTGAAGTACTTTTCTTTTAATAATTTGGCAGTTACTTTTTTGTGACAACGACGTTAAATTTTCATTCATTGCAAATTTGGTTCATGAAATTCTCCTACGAATATAACTCGTGCATTGAAAATTATGGGTAATTTTCAATGCACTCGTTATATTATATATGCGAAAATGTGATTTATTTGCGGTTGTCAGAAAACGCCCTCTAGCGGCTAAGAAAGAAACCGCAATCACCCCACTCAAGATACGACTGATAGCCTTAGAAAAGCCCTTTTCAACGACTTCAAGCTTATTAAGATCCGTACAGCCGTTTTGAAGTTATTGACATTTAATTCCGAAAATGTTCGAACACCCCGCAACATTTTCCATTAAGGGATAGAGTAAAAAGTGTTTAACAAAAAATCATCGAATTTATCTCGGTCCTAAAATGACAATGCATTCTACTATCTTTGGTTTAAGAAAATGTTGCAAAAAACAGCGCCCCTTGGCGGCCATTTTGGAAACTTAAACATAATCTTCAACATTTTCTCCTGAGCGCTTTTCTAATAATTTTTTTTTACTGTAAGTCTTTACGACAATTATTTTTCAAGATATAGCCGAGTGACATTCTTAGTTGACCACTCCGTACAAATTTTATGTTTAACAAAAACAAAGCTTGCAAATAATAAGCAATGCGAATTTCGAACTGTGTGCCGCTTACCACTCACTATCTCTCCCAATAAAGAAATAATTTAGGAATTAAAGTAGATTAAAGAAATATTCCTGCATATATTACTTTGTCTAAATGGAATAATTAAAACAGTAAAGCACGTACAACTTTAAGAAGGAAAATGGTATTCCATGCTCATTTGCAGATATAATTCCACAATTTCGCGCCTTTTAGGATTGTGCAGGAGTAGCAGAAAGAAATAAGATGCCCAAATCCGAAGTTCGTGCTAGGAGATTCGCGTGGAAATACGGAAAAGTTATTTAAACAGTACTCGCGCTTAGCCTAATTAAGGTAAGATTAATCAAACAGGCACATCGTATTCTCACTGAAATTCACTTTTGATCCTGGAGTAATGACAGCAGAATCATCCGTGTTGTAAACATTCTCTTCGACCGTAATTTTACTGTTGTGTAGAAGCAACACGTTTCGAGAAATAAAGGTGTTACCGCACTTCTTACATAACAAGTTCAATTAAAGAATTTTAGCTAACATATTCCTTAAAACCAACAACAAACACACACAGAAAGTCTGTTTGTCGTAAATCTAACCAAAATAACGGTGTCTAACCTATAAAAACACGCTTTAGATCCGTCGTTATCTGCCGAAAATGACGACGTGGCGACAACTGCAAACAATTTGATAGATCGCAAAAGTAGAAATAGCTAGTGTCTTCTGGATTATTCCAAAATGGGATCAATCCCATTTTTATCCCATCTCACTGTGCATGACTTATCGTCTGGACCATGCATATCTTTAACCCATGTAAAAGCGAGGTAGGGTAAACTATACAGTGATTGGCCACCATACAGTGATTGGCATAGCAGTAGTTTTTTACTGTTTTCAAATATTTGCTGCAAGAAAATTGTTTGGCGATTACTTTAGGGTGTAGCGGCAACACTGCAGAATCTGTATCTCTCTCCACGTTGTGTCATTTCATAACCTTCAAAAGTTATTGGCAGTTGTGTGAAACCGTGCTTGCTACTTTAACGTTTTTATTCAAATATACATGAAATTTGCTAAGACCGTGTATGCTTTAAGTGACGATAATTCTCAAGGTATGTTTCTTTATATGAAAACTGTGATATTTTTATGTTTAACCATGTTTAGAATAAGTATTTTTGAGGCAGGAATCAAGATTGTTTGCCTTGATTTTATTTAAATCACTATGCCAATCACTGCATACACATTTGGTGTAAAAACTAGTTATTGGCCATGTGGCCAATAACTGTAAAAATGTATTTTATATAAATTAATCTATGATTAGTGATTGGCCACAAGTTGGTTACACTATTTTGTAGCCGTTTTATAGACTAAGCGGCGGTAGGTAAACATTTTTGGACAACGTCTCATTATCAGCTGGCTCTTGGAATAGTCATTAGTTGTATTATTTAAGTTCGAAAAAAGCGATAAAAAAACCACAACCCTATAACCCCGGTGGGGCTCCACTTAAAAAGTTTATTAAAAATGATAGAGATGAAAAACTATTCATACCAGGCTGCGCTGCGTTTGTCGTGGTAAAAAATTCATCAGAAATAATATATCGGAAAACTAATGGCAAAAGTTTCTTAAAAATGTCAAAAAGCCACTATAAAAAACGATTTATGTAACCGGCTGCCAAAATTAAAAACATATTTTGCGGATCAAAATAACCATAAGAAAATAAATTAGCAGCCGGTTTACACTTGTAAAATACAAGTTGTTTAAAGTGTAATAAATCTTCTAAGTAGCGGTCCACGAGAGCCAGTGGGTTGCAGTTGATGGCTTTTTTTTTACTTAAAAATGACTGCTCCAAGAGCGAGCCGGTAATTAGACGTTGTCCAAAAATGTGTTACCGCTGCTTAGTGTATTAATTTTTTCGCAGATGCCCAAATTGAAAGAAGGTGCGAAGTATGAAAAAAAATACTCCGAGGAAGATGTTTTGTCGGCACTAAACGCATTTGAAAATGGAATGTCACTAAGAAAAGCGTCGGAAACATTCAATGTACCTCGTCAAACACTACAATTCAGAATAAGTAACAAGTTTATGAACAAAACTACTTTGGGGCCTAATACTGTTTTTACGAGCGTAGAGGAAAACACTTTGGAAGAATGGATCTTGACAAGTTATAAAAAAGGCTTTCCAGTCAGAAAGCTTGATATCCAAGCTTCCGTTAAAGAATTTTTAGACACAAATCCACGGAAAAATCCATTTGAGAATAATCTACCCGGAGACGGTTGGTATCGAGCTTTTCTCAAGCGTCATCCACTTCTGACTCATCGAACACCAGAAGCAGTAACGTCAGCCAGCTCTGTAGTTTCAGAAATAGATATACGCAAGTGGTTTACTTCGGTAGAAGAATATCTGAAAAGCAAAGATCTCGATTATATTTTGAAAGATCCCACCAGAATATTCAATGGGGACGAGCATGTTTTTTTCTCTGTCCCAAAAATTTTAAAGTTGTTGCTCCTCGCGGGGCAAGGAATGTGTACGAAATAGACTCTGGGCAAGCAAAATTAAACATCACTGTAATGTTCACCTTTTCTGCGGCTGGTCAAGTAACTGATCCTATGATTATTTACCCATATAAAAGGTTACCTGCCTCTATAGTGAATTCAGTTCCTAGTACTTGGGGAATAGGCCACAGCGACAACGGTTGGATGAAGGTCGAACTGTTCTATGAATATATAGGTAATGTGTTACATCCCTATTTAAAAAAAGTTGGTGTTACATTCCCAATAATTCTTTTCGTTGATGGTCATTCGACACATCAGACACTAAAGTTAAGCCAGCTCTGTACAGAATTAGAAATTATTCTAATAGCACTCTACCCAAATGCAACACGTATAATGCAGCCAGCTGATGTCGCTGCTTTTAAACCGTTATAAACGGGGTTGAAAAAAGCTGTACTGGATTTCAGAAGACAAAATCCCCATGACAATCTGACCAAAGAGAAATTTGCTCCTGTCCTGAAAAATGTTATTGAAGAATACACTAAAGCTACTACTATAAAAAATGGATTTCGAGCTAGTGGTTTGTATCCATGGGATCCGTCAGGTATTGACTATACGAAGTGTCTTGGAATAAAAAAATCCGCAAATCCTAGTACTGAAGACAACCCTAACATGGAAGAGATGGGCTCAATTTCTTATGAACAATTTAAGAATATCGTTGGGGAAGAGAAAATAAACCTCTTCAAATGCATTGAAAACTTTGACATCGACAGCAATGATGAATTTCTATTATTATATAAAATTTATAGAGAATTTAAAAAATCCCATGATAATAATATGTCAACCAATCCTGAAATAGACAACATGGATATTATTTTTGAAGACAACACATTCAATACAAATACTCTAAAACACTCAGAAACTGATACTAATATAGGACTGGAAGAAAGTGCAAATGCTGCAGAAGTAGCTGTTACTAATACTGCAACAACGGACATCATGGAAACTGAAGAAATAGCAGAGACTAACATGCTCAATCCTGAAAATCCTTTGACCAATAAATTAAATTTAAATCAACATTCGAAAAATACGAAAATTATACCAGAGGGGTATTTTATTCCAGAAGATCAAGATTTCGAAAAAGAAAGTATTGAAGTGGACCAAAATAAAATATGCACTAAAAGATTACTAGAAGAGAATACAGAAAAAAATTAAAAAAAAAAATATTCGTGACTTCGTACTTTGGCCCAAGACTCCAGAAAGAAAAGGAAAAAAAGATAGCAAAAGATTACCTTTCGTTTTAACTAGTACAAATTGGAAAAAAATTCAGATGGAAAAGTTGGAATCAAAAAAGCTGGCAGAAGAAAGAAAAGAATCCCGCAAAACAGCCAGATTGTTAAAACAACAAGAAGCTAAATCGAACGAAATGGAAAAAAAGAAGACAGCTAAAAGAAGAAAATCAATGAATGGCAAGGATATAGAAGAAAAAAATAAAGATCAGGTCAAAAAAACTATAGTTATAACAAAAAATGAAGATATAAGATATGAACGCCAAGTGGACACTTTCTCAAGTGTTGAGCCAGGTCCGAGTGGATGCAAAACATTGACAATCGCGCCTAAAGCGCATGTTGTAAGAAGAGTATTTAGTGATGACGAAGATACTGATAATAATCACCATTCAGAATGCATTGAATTCCCGAATAATATATCCGCTGTTGGAAAACTGTGCTTTATTTGTACTGGGAATATCACTTTTGGAATAGGGGGTATTCAGTGCTGTGGTTGTTCCCGAACATACCATAATAAGTGCATAATAAAAATGGACACAAACATAGATAGGTTAAAAATGTTCTTTTGTAAAACTTGCCTTGAAAAGAAAAAATGTGTTTAACCAAATTATGACCTTGAAAATTTGCTTTTTTGCTTGCAGTACTATTTTAGAATAATAAATTAAATAGTACCTAGAACATACTTGTTTTTCATTTACTTGACTTTTTTATATATTATCTATGTACTTGACTAGGTATGCCAATCACTGATACTCTAGTGGCCAATAATACAAATAGACTGGCCAATAACTATATATTTTACCATTCAATATATTTTTACTTTCTAAAATGGTATATTATTTTAAAAACAATAATAGTAGCTAGTAACTCTTAAAAAAACGTCAAAAGTACCTAAAAATTATATTAGATAAGTAGCAAAAGCAATTTTATTGTAATATCAATAAAAAAATTGAAAGATGATCCTTAAGTGGCCAATCACTGTATAGTTTACCCTAACCCAATGCTCTAGCCGACGTTGCTGTTTCCTTTCACTTTCATAATTACGAAACTCAAGCCCAGGGGCATAACATAATTTTTTTATCCGCTTCGACTATATGTATTTTTTATTATTTAACCCATATAAAATTGACATAACCTATCGATTTCAATGGCGTACCTTTTTTATAGGTTATTTTACCTGTCACTTGTCAGTCGTCATTTTTTTTATTACGTCATCTGTCATACTTGTCATTATCGTCTACTTGGGCCACTCTGTTTTATAGGTTATGTTATATGTTACCTGTCACACGTCATCTATCAGTCGTCATTTTTATTTTTATCTGTTATACTTGTCATTATTGAACACGTGGGTTGCTATATTTTATAGGTTACGTTATATCACCTATCATACGTCACCGTCACCCTGTCATACGTCATTTATCAGTCGGCATTTTTATTACATCATCTGTCATACTTGTCATTATCAAACACGTGGGCTACTATATTTTATAGGTTATGTTATATCACCTATCATACGTCACCGTCACCCTGTCATACGTCATCTATCAGTCGCCATTTTTATTACGTCATCTGTCATACGTGTCATTATCAAACACACGGGTTACTATATTTTATAGGTTATGTTATAGCACCTATCATACGTCACCGTTACCCGGTCATACGTCATCTGCCAGTCGTCATTTTTTTATTCTGTGCACTACCAGCTGTCATTTGTCATTATCGTACACGTGAGCTACTCTATTTAATAAGTTATTTTAAATATCACCTATTATTCGTCACCTGTCATACGTCATACATCATCCATCAGTAGCCATTTTTAGTACGCCACGGAAAGCAAATGTAATTAATTTCAAATATTAGATCATATTCAAGTTTTCGCGAACTTCAGCTGCGCTTATGCCAGTACAGGTGGACCTAGAATTAAAATATATTAAACCAATTAGTTAATTACCCTTGACTTATTGGCGCCTCTCGTCTAGTCGACTTCTATTCTTTCGGTGAAAGTTTAAAATATGCGAAATGTAGGTATACGTCATGTATTGTAATTCAGTTTAGGTATATCTCCAACATACAGGTACCTCGCCTATCAATTTCTATTTCTTCGGTGAAGGGCTAAAATTTGCAAAATGCAGATACAAGTAATATAAACCGATTTCTCTTTAATAAAATCTGGCGCGACGCGTTCGTTCCTTACTTAAGCAAACGGAAATAAGAAAAAACAATTTTTTCTGTTGTTTGTTTCTTATTATTATCAATCACATATCATTTAAATGACAGAATCTAAAATTATATAATACTTTAGCATTGTTAAGTGATATAACATAACGTATAAAATATAGTAGCCCACATGTTCGATAATGACAAATATGACAGATGACGTAATAAAAATGTTGACTGATAGATGACGTATGACAGGTGACAGGTAACATAGCCTATAAATTATAGTGGTTCACGTGTACGATGACAAGTATGATAGGTGACTTAATAAAAATGGCGACTGACAGACGACGTATGACAGGTGAAGATAACATAACCTATAAAATAGAGTAGCCTGCGGGTACGTTAATGACAAGTATGACAGATGACGTAATAAAAAATGACAACTGATAGGTGATGTATGACAGGTGACAGGTAATATAACCTATAAAACAGGTACCCCATTGAAATCGATAGGTTATGTCAATTTTATATGGGTTAAAATATAAAAAATACATATAGTCGAAGTGGATGAAAAAATTATGTTACGCCCCTGGGCTTGGGTTTCGTCAGTTAGGTGAAAGTGAAAGGGTCCGGCGACGCCGGCTAGAGCATTGGGTTACCTCGCTTTTACATGGGTTAAAAATATGCACGGTTGAAGTGGACGATAAGTTGTTGGGTCATGTGCAGTGAGATAGGATCAAAATGGGATTGATCCCATTTTGGGATGTTTCAGAAGGCACTAGCAATATCTACTGGCAAAAGCAAATAAATAAACAAGTCTCTTTGAAGTTCATTGAATGTCCTAAATGTGGAAGATGGCAAAACCAAATATGATTACATATGCAATTACCATCTTTAAAAAATAATATAGTTTGGTTTATGAAATGGAGTAAAACACATATACCTGTATATTTAGTTTTGCCAACTTTAAATGAACACATCAGTATGAACAGTGTTGTCACTTTATAATATAACTTCATATTGTATGTTCTCAAATTCCCTGCTACAAAAGAGTTATGTGGAGGCAAGAATAGGTATAATATATAAATATGGTATTGCCAACGTAAGATATCGCTATTTTCAACATATTTGCTTTTGACACTATAAAATTACACAACATCTAAATATGTATCTGGTGTAACCGATTGCCGCTTTGTCAAAAATGCGTATATATTGATCAAAACTACGTTAACGGACGTGACTTGTAATAAACAAAAAATGGTTATTGAATTGATGAAATAAAACATTTTTCAACAAATTTAGAGTTCGACAATGCATGGCAACGTTTCCTAAACCCATTTACCAGTAATACTGTCATATATTATTATCTGGGCTTAAATAATATACTAATATAATATTAATTTCTATAAAAGGTCAGTTGCCTTTATTTTTGCGTATTAGAACAAGAAATCGTTTATACAAATAATGTAAAGTATGCATGTTAAAACTAAACATCAGAAAAGTAGACATAAGAAGTTTAATCGGGGACATTAAACGTTATTTGGAAACGTCAGCAAGAAAGTGCAAGTTAGTAGTAATTAACCCGGATTGACATATTGGGCAAAACTAATAATGGCCGAAATAAGTGGGCGGTGCAATAGTTGCGAAAATTGATGAATGTCCAGGCTATCGCAGCTTTTGGGAAACATAGGGAACGAATGACGTCTAAGTATGAATGGCTAGTTAGAATATGAGACATAGTGGAGACTCGAGCGGCGGCAGCCGTTACGGCTTGTCGAGGGTTGGCGAAAGCCCAACTCAAGTGTTGCCGGCCGTTACGGGTAGTCGAGAGTTAGCGAAAGCCCTACTCGAGTATTGACAGCCGTTACGGGTAGTGGAAAGTGGACGAAAGTCCAAGTCGAGAGTTGGCAAAAGTCCAAGTCGAAAGTTGGCGAAAGTTTAAGTCGAGAGTTGATGAAAGTTCAAGTCGGGAGTCCGAGGAAAAGTTGGCGTAAGTCTAACTTGCGGTTCTAAGTGAAAGTGTATACAGAGGGTCGAGAAGTGGCAGCTCAAGTCGATCGAGATCAAGTCGGAAATCCGAGGCAGCCAGAGGCATTCAGTAGGAGAGTCTCCGCTCCGGTTCGAGCCGAAACCGGTTGAGGGTTAGGGACGTGACTCGAGGATCATCCTAGAGTTGCTTTTAGGGAAAGAGAGTAAGTCAATATCATTATATTATAAATTGTGTATCTATATAGTTAACACCCCTAACGCATTAGAATACCTCCGCAGCCGAGCGAGTAATTTATTATTATTTAGGCAGTAGTAAATAAATTAGTGATTTGGGAATAACTGCGTTTTAATCGAAGGAAGTTATACCTACCCCTTCAGGGTAAGATCCCTGTTATAGTAGAATACCCCCGCAACAATAGCCTTTTAGCGTGACACGCATGAGTGGAGAGCTAGGTTCGTGAATCTTTCGGTACACTTTAATAAAGTTATTAGGCGCCACCTAGTTAACTGACTCAATCAGGAAAAATTTACAATGGTATTAAATCCTGAAAAGTAAAATGAGGAGCTTTTCAATAAGACATATTTCCCCAAAATAAATAATTTATTATTTCCCTACTATGGACGAGATCCCTGGATATAAAAAAACAATTACACAGTGCAATTTACATCACATATATAAACAATAAAGAAATAAGAAAAAGCGCATACATAATATTGACTATTATTGATAATTGTCTCCGATACAAACTGTTATATGATCCTGTGTATAAGTTAATTGGTTACAAGAAGGATGAGTTGGTAAATAGCGCACAAGGTTCAAAATTCATGAATTTTATTCTGCCTTATATCCTTATGTACAAGGATATAAAATAAGACACGTGTAAGTAATGACTCAATCTGTAGAAAATCTGAATTTGTCAAGACAGACTTACAAATAGGTAAATGACATTACTTATATTAAGGGAAAGCGATATGTGTGCTAAAGCGATAACCGTGGAGAGGACCCTAAAAACAATAATTGTTTGTCTTAACAAAAAATAGATATCTAATGTTGAAAAGATTACTTATAACTTAACCAGTTTGTTAGTAGTAGTAGTAGTAGTAGTAGTAAGGGTGGGGGGGCCGAAGCCCGGTAAGTAGGCCTATAAGTCCCTTTTCACCATCCCCGATCCGCCCTCCCCTACCTGGCTACTTCCAACACCCGGCCCGCACTGAAACGGCCCGTCACCTTGATAAAGGTGAGGACGTCCTCCCAGTCCAGATCCTTTAGATCTTCCCGGGCAAGTGTTGGTGCTCCCAGTATCTTCCTCCTTAGGCGACTCCACCTATCACAAATTCCTATATAGTGGTATGAGGACTCCTCCCCTGTCCCGTAGTTCAGACAGAGTGAGCTGTCCCTCACGCCGATAAGGTGCAGATGTCTGTTTAGGCTTCCATGCCCAGTCAGAATACCTACCAAGTTCCTGATGTCCTCTCGGCTCTTTTTTAGCAGTCGCCTTGCTCTGGATCCGTCAGGATTTAGAATCATTTCCTTGGCCTGTCTGCATCCTTCTTTTCCTCTCCAATTGTGCTTTGTCTTGTTCCAGGCCCAGTTATTTAGTTCCTGAGAGATTTGCCTTTTACTTAAGCCCAGACCAGGTTCTGGACCGACGAGGTGGCTCATTGAGCCTTGTCTGGCGAATTAATCGGCCCGTTCGTTGCCCTCGATGCCACTGTGCCCTGGAACCCATCTGAGTCTTACTTCCTTGTGCACAGCCAATCTGTCTAGGACGTTGCCCTGGGTTTTTGGATCGCCCTTAGAGCGGCTTGACTGTCCGACTAAATATATATACTCTCTACACCTTCTGTTACTTCCGCCTTGGTTGCTACTTCCAAAATAGCAAACACCTCCGCCTGGAAAACAGTGGCATATCTCCCCAGCGAAGTGCTTTCTCCTGATTTAGTGTTGTCTAGGTATACACCGGCTCCGGATGACTGTGTATTAGCCATCCATGAGCCGTCAGTGTACCATGCGTGTGCGCCGCTCGGCGTACGTACCTGGCCTGACAGCCACTCTTCCCTTGATGGAAATTCCACTTGGAAATTCCTTCTCAGTCTTAATCTGCCATCTGGAATATTGCCTTTAGTCGTATGGCCTTTCCCTGTGTAGTCCGTTCGCCATAGGCCACTGTCGATCATCCTTTTGTGAGCCGCCATTGCCTCTCTCTCAATCCAGATCGGGAGGTCCGGCAGCCCCAGGATGATGTTCAGTGCTGCTCCGGGAGTGGTTCTCAATGCTCCGGTAATACCCAAACAAGCCAGCCTTTGCAGTCTGGCCAGTTTCTGGGCATTAGTGGCTCTGGCCACCGCTGGCCACCAGACTACGGATCCGTAGGAAATCCTCGGTCTTATCACAGCAGTGTACAGCCACTGGAGGATATAAGGTTTTAAACCCCACTTCCTACCTACCGTTCTCCTTAGTTGCCACATAATCGCGGTTGTCTTATTCACCACCTGTTCAACGTGTGCCTTCCACGTCAATTTACTGTCTAAAATAACTCCCAAATATTTGACTTGTTGACTTAGGCTCAGTCTCGTCTGGTAGAGTATGGGATGTATAAAACCTGCTAGATTTCGTTTCCTTGTGAAGAGAATGAGTTCGGTCTTCCCTGGGTTTACTGAGAGACCATTCTCCTCACACCAACCTTGAACTATCCGATACGCCACCTGCATACGCTCGCAGACCGTTCTCACGAACTTGCCCGTGATCATTACTAGCCCATCGTCAGCATATGCTTGTGCGTAGAATCCCTCAAGATTTAACCTTCTGAGGAGGCTGTGCATCACCAGGCACCACAAATGTGGCGAGAGGCAGCTGCCTTGTGGGCAACCCCCTCTTACCCCGGCCTCGACGCGAACTTCTCCCAGCGTGGCGCTGATCTTTCGGTCTTCCAGTGCCGTTTTTACTCACTTGACCAAATGAACTGGTGTTCTCTTGGCCTGGAGGGCTTGACAGATCGTTTTCGTTTTAGCCTTATCGAAAGCTCCTTCTACTTCAAAGAAGAGCGCTAGCGCCATTTCTTTGTTTTCTATTGCCTTTTCAGCCCTTCTAACTACAGAATGGAGAGCCGCTTCAGTCGACTTCCCCCTTCTGTAGGCGTGCTGATTATCATGTAGAGGAGAATCAGTTAAGATCTCTTCCATGATGAACCTGTCAATGATTTTTTCCATTGTCTTCATTAAAAATGAAGTTAGACTTATAGGCCTAAATGACTTGGGATGGGAATATTCTCTCTTCCCTGCCTTGTGGATGAAGACGACATCCGCTGCTCTCCAAGCTTGTGGAACGTACCCTAGTGCTATGCTGGCCTCGAATACTCTCTTTAAGTAAGGGAGTAACGTGTCAAGGCCCGCCTGCAGCATCATGAGTATAATTTCATCCGGCCCTCCTGCCTTATATGGACTGAACTCCCCCACTGCCCAAGTTATGGATTCCTCAGTCACCACACTGCGGGCAAGGTTCCAGTCCATCTCTGGCTCTGGTTCCTCGTCCCAGTTGGTAGTCTGTACCTCTCCGGGGAAGTGGGTTTTTAGAAGAAGCTCTATCGCTTCCTCTCTGTTCGCCGTCCATTGTTCGCCTGTTTTCAGAGAGCCAATCTCTTTTTGTCTTTCCGAGCCCAGCAGCTTAAGCAGACGCGCTGAGTCCGAGAGAGACTCCATCTCTCCACAGAATTTCCTCCAGCTGTCTCTTTTGCTGCGTCGGACCTCGATTTTAAATATCCTTCTGGCTTCCAGATACACATCCCAGAGCTCCTGCCGCCCTTCCCTGAAAGCGTGGCGGTGTGATCTTCTCACGTCTTTTTTAAGACGGTCCAGAGTATCACTCCACCAAGGCAGCCTCTTGGCGCTCGCTTTCTTAAGTGGGCACGCTTGTTCATAGGAGTCGACGATTACACTGTTTAGCTTTACCACCTCAATTTCTAGTTCTTGTTTTGATGAAATAGCCTGCCCTAAAGTTCCCATGGACATTACCAGACTTTCCCTAAATTTGTTCCAGTCTGTTGCCCTCGGAATTCTTTTTAGTGGCTTCTCCATCTTATCCGATTTAATTTCAAATCGGATCATTCTATGATCGGACATAGTTATGTCCCTACTTACCCTCCAATTGACTACCTTTTCCGCATATGCTCGAGTTACCACTGTAATATCGATAACCTCCTGACGAAGCCGATTCACAAAAGTTGGTTCCGCATTTACGTTAGCTACTTCAAGGTTTTCCGATACAAAATACTCTAATAGAGCCGTACCTCTCGCGTTAGTGTTAGTGCTCCCCCAAACGATATTATGCGCGTTTGCATCACACCCCACGATTAGTGGAAAACCTTTGTCTTTACTGTATTCTATTAACCTTATTAATTCTTCCGTTGGGGGAAGTTGCGCGTTATCATACGGAAGATATAAACTACTAATTAATAACTTATGTTTTGTGCCACTCACCATGTATTCCAGCAGGATCACCGTAATGTCCCTGGAGCTTAGTTGTGGTAACAGAGTTCCCTGCAGCTCCTTGGACATCATGATACATGTCCTCGGCCTCTCTACTCCTTCACACCCGGCCAAGATGGTAAAGCCGGGGGTCCCAAGTCCCCTTATATTTTCCCTAAAAAAGTAAGGTTCTTGTATTAGTACAATCTCTCCAGATTTTCCAGCCATGATGCTTGCCAATTCAGCACTAGCATCTCGGCTATGCTGGAGATTTATTTGACTTACCCTTAATTGCGCCATGGGGGACACCATGGATAGGGGTAGCCACCTTACTTGGCTATTGCCTGCTTCCTGATGGTTTGGAAGTCTCGGCTGAAGTGCCCCGCCCGGTGGGTGCTCTCCGAATGGTCACCCTGTAAACTCGCACAGCGACCAATGCGAAAAACACAATCCACCCGGCCAGCTCTAGTCCAGCCACGACCTCCCTGCTCACCAGGAAGTGAAGGCGCCAACTGCTTGGTTGTCCTCCCACTCAAGGTGGTGTTCTGGATGGCTAGCATCTCGGTGACATACTCTAT
This sequence comes from Pissodes strobi, assembly GCA_016904865.1. Lineage (NCBI taxonomy): Eukaryota > Metazoa > Arthropoda > Insecta > Coleoptera > Curculionidae > Pissodes > Pissodes strobi. The sequence continues at coordinate 36,667 of MU185658.1, read as the reverse complement.
TTTCGGCTGCTCTAGTGTCTTCAAGGTGAAGACAATCTCCACCGGCCATGGGGCGTCCGCCGATTTCACGGCTGTGAAGGACACTTCTCCCTCGGTCAGTGGCTGACAGGTGTTGAGCAGCCAATCCCTAGATTCCTCATCCTCCGTGGTGACCAAAAACCACCCCGCCTCAGTAAGGCCGGAGTTTCGGGAGTGGAGCTCTACCTTGGTACGCCTCATTTCGTTAATGAGGTGCATCCTCAAGCGGTCCGCCTCTTCTTTGGTCACCTTCCCACCTTGTCTGTTAGACCTGAAAACAACCTGGTTGGCCCTCGAGGCCGCCGAACTGTAGGAGCCAGAACTGGGCGGGTCGGTTGGCCTTCCACTTGAACGTCCTGACTGGATGCCTTTCCTCAAAAGAGGCGACACTCCCTTCCGGGCGTTCTTATGGGAAGTAGACCCGCCCTGTTTTGGCTTCTTGTGTTGGCGTTCTGGAGGGGTATCTTTAGAAATCTGCCTTTTTCTCGACGTGCTGTCGCCAGGAGTGCTCTTCCCTGGATGTTTTGGGTATTCATCCTGGGTGGAGGAACCCGCGACTGCAGCCGGAGCTGTAGGCAGAACAATGGGCTTCAGCTTCGCTGCCGCTCGCCTGGCGTCGCGTGCTTTTGGCCCTCTACTCCTTACCTGCTGGAAGCTCTGATGCTGCCCTCGGGGCCGGGCTTGGGTATTGCCCTCAGAGCGTGGAGAGGCATTGATGGTGGCGGTGGGTGAGCCTGGTTGAACCGACGGTCCAGCCTGGTTTGCCCTTCTTTCCTCCTTCAAGCGGTCTCTCAGTTCTTTTCTCCTTCTCGTGCGATTACGATTTCTGGCCTGCTTGCGTGCCTCTTTCTGCCGCAACCTCTCCTCTTCAGCTGCTTCCGGTCCCGCCTGGTCGAAACTAGGTTCCGGCCCGGTCGGGGACTTTCTACACGCCTCGGATTCAGAGGTGCAGTTTGTTATCTTACCTATAGAACTATCTATTGGGTTTATAGTCTGGTAATAGCCAGTGGAACAAAACAAATAGTGTCCATTCTAGAGACTTCTTCGAAGTCAATACTCGTCAATTCCAAGGATCGGCAATATGAGAGCAACAGCAACATAGATTCTTCTAGAAAGATTGGAAAATACGATTAATTCAACTGAAGAGAGCAAGAAGATTTTGAGACATACCACGTGGAGGTAGATTCTAATAACTCAACTAAATCTTTCATAGGTAGCCTCCATGGCACTGGTTAGAGTCGAAATACATAAACATAACAAAAATATCATAAAATAATGACCCTAATTATTTCAACCAGTCCATGAAGCACCTCGAAAAGGTTTCACAAAAGATGCCGACCTATCGACTCCTCGCCGGTCTAGGGTATAAAAGAAAAACCCGGATCTCCCACGGAACGAATTTCAAGACCTAGACTCCGAAATATTGTTGCCAAGTTAACTTATGTGAAATAGCGAGGCCAAGTGCATGAAGAACCATCTGACGTCGCAGCTCGGTTAATCGAACTTCTGTTCTAGACCATATTCGCCAAGCAGCAAATAAATATGCCTTAAAAATCTGCAGGGAACCGTTACCTGGGAACGTCGATTCGATTGAACCTATCTAACTGTCAAAATCATGTGTGCCTGACACTAATAAATGAAAACATGAAATCTCCTCGAAAGACGAAGATAACAAAAAGAAATGATATACAGAACCACAATTAGATAAATGAATTATAATATACATTAGATGACTCTTATGATCTCTAACTTGTTTGAGGTAGGTATTGCACTGCACAACCAGAGCATTTGAAAGAAGTTTCCGAAACCTAGTCGAGTACCTACTTCTCAGAAAGGGACAAAAACTCGATCTAATGTTATTATCATATCATAAGTAGCTAGTGTATCATACTAAGATATAAATAGAAATATAAAAATAATTATATTCAATAACTTCCAAGGTAAAACAAGGTAATGTATTTTATACACTGTACAGGGTGTCCCATTTTCGATGATATTACGGGGTATCTCACTTACGAGTAAAGATAGAGAGTTGCGGTTTTCGCAATATTGTGCTACTTTTTTATGAAAAGAACGATGGGATAAACAAAATTTTTAAAGCCCGCTTCGTTTCTGAGATACAGGGCGAAATTGAAAATAATGCATTTTGGGACCCCTTCGTATCTCCGTTATCCTTTAACATATCGCAAAGCTAAAAAATTGCTCTTATACAATTTTTGACGTAGAATCCAGTGGCTGTGAGCTGTCAATTTTTAGCTATAAATCAAACTTATGTTTTTTAAATGGAACACCCTGTATATTTTTATTTCGTTTGATTGGAAATGTTATAAGCTTTATAAAAATATATAATACATTATATGTATTTTAAGTAATAAGCCTAAAATTCATAGTTTCACAAAATGTGTCTAGATACGACACTCTTGTGTTTTTTTTAATGTAACACCCTGTATATTTTTCTTTCGTTTGAATGGAAATTTTATAAGCTTTATAAAAATATATAATACATGATATGTATTTCAAATAATAAGCCCAAAATCCACAATTTCACAAAATGTGTCTCTATACGATACTCTTGATAAGTATAGTATAAGCATTGTCTTTTAAACAACGGTATAAGTATTAGCAGGCAGAGACTATTAAGAACAATGGAATGGTAATTTTTATTGGCAAGACCTTTCAGTGGCAAAATTTATATTTTCTGTGTAATATTGTATTTCTTACGATGGCTCAAAATGAAAATTATCAATATTTTGAAAAATATGACATGTTAGTCTGCTTTTTACAGAGCAATGAAAACTTCCGTGAAGCTTCTCAGCTATATTCCAATAAGTTTGTTTGAATATTTATTTACCTTTTGACTAATTTGGGTTTATTTTTTTAAGTGTCATTTTAATTTATAGATATTCCGAAAGAAGACATCCTGATCTTTTAATGTTTTCCGGAATAAAGAAAGAAATTGGTAGAACAAGGAACGTTGCCTTCGTCCTTACCGCGATTTTCCTTATTATACATTTTTAGTAGGGGTCGGATAAAGGTTCCATGTTCTCTTTATTCCGGAAAACATTAAATGACCAGATTGTCTTCTTTCAGAATATCCATAAATTAAAATAAACCCAAATAAGTCAAAAGGTAAATAAATATTCAAACAAACATATTGAATAATAGTTGAGAAGCTTCACGGGAGTTTTCGTTGCTCTGTATAAAGCAGACTTACATGTCATATTTTTCAAAATATTCATCATTTTCGTTTTCAACCATCGTAAAAAATACAATATTATACAGAAAATATAAATTTTGCCACTGACAGGTCTTGCCAATAAAAAAATGATCATTCCATTGCTCTGATAATCTCTGCCTACTAATACTTATACCGTTGTTTAACAGATAATGCTTATACTATACTCATCAAGAGTGTCGTATAGAGATACATTTTGTGAAATTATGAATTTTAGGCTTATTATTTAAAATACATATCATGTATTATATATTTGTGAAAAGCTTATAAAATTTCCATTCAAACGAAAGAAAAATATACAGGGTGTTCCATTTAAAAAAACATAAGTTTGATTTATAGCTAAAAATTGACAGCTCACAGCAAAAATCTGACTACGCCACTGGGTTCTACGTAAAAAAGTATATAAGAGCAAGTTTTTAGCTTTGCGATATGTTAAAGGATAACCGAAAATGCATTATTTTCAATTTCGCCCTGTATCTCAGCGTTCTTTTCACAAAAAAGTAGCAGAGTATTGCGAAAACCACAACTCTCTATCTTTACTCGTAAGTGAGATACCCCGTAATATCATCGAAAATGGGACACCCTGTACAGGGTGGCTCGTTTTCGTGTCTATTGAATACCGTAAGAGATACAGTGTCGGTCAAATTAAGGCAAAATTGCGCATTTAGCTGCCTAACAATATGCCGTTTAGAAAGTTTTAAATTTCCAAGTATTTCGGAGATATCCGGAAAAAACCGAAATTTTGAAAAATCGTTTTCCTTTTTTCCTGTGCTTATTTAAAAACGGATTTTAAATTGAATTGCACTTTTGCATTGCCACTTTTTCCGCTCTATCCAATGATGTTATCCAGTTTGAAATCCGACGTTTCGTCTTCAAGGGATCATCATCAACTTTCTTTTTTTAAATACGAACTTTAATTTTTTTATCGTTTTTCAGATGGTATTGGCGTTATTAATATGAGTATGTGTTTTTATTTTTTTTTATTTCTTTTTTTTTAATTTTTATTATTATTTTTTTAAATTTATATATTTTGCTTTGGCGTAATTTTAAATAATTTAAGGTAGGTACTTTTGAAATTTTTATATTCTTTAAAAACATTTTATTTTGGTTTTTGTATTAAGTGGAAAATTGGAGCCCGTATTAAGAATAAAAAATAGTAAAATTATTTTTTAACGAGAATATGGCCATGAACTATTACTGCAAAGATGAAATATTTTCAACTTTTAACCAATTAAAAAAAATTATTTAATAGAGAACATAAACAATTTATAATTATACTGCGTGATACTATAG
>MU185658.1:0-22121 GCA_016904865.1 Pissodes strobi | reverse complement strand
AAAACAAACTCAATTTTATGCGTTAATTATATGTGAACTTTACGTAAGTATATTTTTGGTAAATCGTTGAATAAAGATTTTTCGAATATTTCAACAAAATATGAATAAAAAAAAATGAATTTTAAGTGTTAAGGAAGTGTGGACTTTACCTAACTGTATCTTTGGTAAATCAATGAATATTTAATTGAAATTTAGCTACATAATAGTTCTAATAAACTAAAATTGGAAAATTCTAATCGGCTGAATGCATATTGAGACGAAGGTCGTCAGTCGGACCACTTAGACTACCCCGCGCCCCTTGGATGTATGAGCGTTATGATACTTTATTGCTCCAGCTGACGGTCTTTGTCGTACGACGCACCCAGCTAACTATTATTTTCATATTTCTACATGAGTCCTAAGGCATGTAAAAAAATTTCACTCGGTTATAAATCATTTTTTTTTTTTTCAATTTTATTACCACTTCTCATGACCAGCTGACGTACAACGCTGCTTCGGGCACGCAGCTGACTATTTATTTTTTAAACTATGTAACATGGACAATTTATCATAAAAAATTCAACCGGTCTAAAATAATTCCGAATTCCATTTTTTTTACAACTATCTCATCTTCCCGCCGCAGCATCCAGCGCCGGTAGCCCAGCTAACGGTCGGTTCAGTGTTTGTCTATATGGGAACATACTATATAAGTTAAATTCAAGCGGTCTAAAATTCATGCCAAAAATTGACGCTGGCTCCCGGACTATAAGTCTTTGTGAAAGTTAAACACCACTAACTTCGGTTTATCAGTTAGTTCTCGCGTGGGTGATCACTAACGAAGATCGGCTCTCATCTCAGAGCAGCCGCTTAAAAGTGAAAAATGTATCGGCGCAAAAATGTCCCAATCATGTCGATATAGAATCCGGGTAAGATAAAATCATTTATAAAGTTAGCGGCAAAGCTGTAAAAAGGAAACATTAACTGAATACGTAATCGGATTAATCACTAACAGTTGCTTTAATTGGTCTAATGGATTAGATATATTTTGCTAGAAAAGTAGGTTTTTGTCAGGAGTTCTAGAATCTGTCGAATTAGAGGGCGTACATTGATGATAGACTTGTACTAAACTCAAAAACTAAAGGATCTGTTTCTTGCTAGATATATGAGGTAATTAACATATTTTAGTAAATATGTATTTTAATATAATATGTAATAACAAAGTTTGTAAGTATTTTATATACAATAACATCTAACTTAAAATAATAAGTTTAACTGTTTTTCTTTATTTTGCATAAAACACAACTTCTCAAATTCTTAGAATTTTTTAAATATAATATAATGTTTTTTTGATCTTTTCGGATTTTGGTAGAACGCTTTTGTCGGCACTTCTGACGACTTGTCCTTAAAGTTCAAATTGATGGTTTTTCGAAAGTGAATAAAATATTGCTCTGTAACTCGGGATTTCCCCCTTTTCTTTGCAGGTTCAGTGAAGTTAGATGGCATTTCTTTACTTTCTACAACACTGAACTCATGGGACCATGCTGAGGTGAATGACTGTGACAAATATTGAAGCTGCAGGTCTGAAAGGGAATCATCAATACCTTCGCTAAAGGAGCTTTTTCTTGTATTATCTTGAATGCCATTTGTTTCTTCTCTTCTTGCATCTTGTTTTACAGTATCCAAGTTAACTGACTATTCCTTCTTGCATTCTTCATTAAACTGATTCGACACTGCTCCTATCTCTTTACAACTTTTCCCAAGATCTAAGTGTTCTACAAATTTCAATTTTCACCTAATTTTTTCGAACTACATAATATCTTGCCTATCCCCAGGCTCAATTTCTTTATCTTACTTTTTTTTCAAAGTACTTACTCTGAATCTTTTCACCGTCAAATACATTTTAGTTCATGTTTCTTTCTTCAATGTTTATAGCCAGATTTAATGTAGCCAGTACTATACGTTTTGATCTTGAAGACAGTGGGAAATCTGCAAAGACAAATACTAAAAGGCATTAACCAACTCAAAATGTTTTCACAGGAGAATCTAACGTAAGAACTTGCGTTTTGTGTTGTACTACTAAAAATGTCACAACTTGAAACAAAATCTTTAAAATGTAGCTCTAAACGTAAATATTATTAAAGAAAAAAACTCCTCATCTTAAACTTCGTAGTAAAAATATTATTACAAAAATACACAATTAAGGTAAAACTATTCCACATAAATTTTATAGAAAAAAAATAGAATAATGTGATATCTTCAAAAATACACTGTATAAAATCTATTTATTATCAATGCAAATAAAACAGCGTCACTTTTTGGTTACGACTTTAAAAATTGCAGAAATTACTTACGTCATTCTCAAACTGAGTCATAAGTCGAGAAGTGTTTGTTTCTACAACAATTTACCAACATTTCCTAATTAATGTTCGTCTTAAATAAAAGAGTATAATTTTTCACCGAAACAAACGCAAACTATCGTACGAAGTAACAAGTGTCACTGTTTTATAATCGAAGGTCGTAAATTTAGTCGAACAGAAAAGTGACAAAAACATCTATTGTTCATTGTGTTCATTAGTTGAAGTAAAACGATGTAAATTGTTAGTTTTATAAATTTATTATCCCTCAAAATAAGGAAAGGTATATTTCATTTACCAAACACATTTTAGTGGATCGTGTCGGACAGAGAAGGTAAACAGGTATATTTAAAGTTACGCTTCCTCGACAGTTTTCGATTATGGCGCTAAGTTTAGATCTAAGTAAAAAAAATTAAAACCAGAGCATTTTTTCCAAGATGGCGGAAAGTGAAGGTGTTTTGTCGATAGCTGGTGAAGAAAATAGTGTTTTCTGTAATAAATGTGAAAGAAAATGTGCAAGAAGCATTAAATGTGTTAAGTGTTTAGTGTCTTTCCATTGCCAATGTATTGTAAAATCGCCAGGCTTCATTGTTCAGGGAATAAACGAGGTAGTTTGTGCTGAATGCAGTGACAAGGCCGATCTTACGATCGCCTATAAACTGCGGTTTTACGCCCAAAACAACGGATTGTTGAGCTCCTTGGTTATGAGCCTATATGAGATCAACGACCTACTTCGTGATAAAGTGTATTTTCTGGAGAAAAAACTGGAAATTGCAGAAAAATCGGAAATTAAACCGTCGAGGGACATAAGTGAGGTTAGGAATCATGTCACCCTTCCCGCCATTTTCTCAAGTCCCCCTGTTGCCCCTCAACCAGCAAACGTCAATGCCATTAATGACAATGACAGAAATGACAGTGTAAAACTGGTACCAACGAGATTTACCAGATTTGCCCAACCAGACAGTAAGGAAATGGCCTCTGCTACGGAAATGGCCTCTGCTACGGAACCATGCTTGTCAATGTCAACGTCAGACGGAACTTTAACGTGTCACGCGAACCACGTTAATGTAAACACTGTGCAGGAGTCAGTCCCAATCCCAACAGTAAATGAGTCCACAGTTTTCCCAAAAAACAGTAATGTGGAATCTCTAAGCACTGTTACAGCCAAGTCATCAACTTCCAGGCAACAAGGACTAAACAAGGACCATAACGACCGAATCACGTTCTCTCAAGTATCTAGGGCAATCGCTTTAGCACAAAAAAAGTTCACCTTGACCCAAGGCGGTGAAGAAAGGAACGCCGAGGTTTTGGTTGAAAATCAGGAATGGACAGCAATTCAACGGAAAAAGCGTAAACCCAACAAAAATATGCGACCAGAACCCCTGAGGGGTACCAATGAGACTCCATCAGTTCTGTAAATAGCTGAAAAAATGGCTTTCCTCTTTATCTCTGGAGTCAAACTATAATTGACTTTCTGAAAACTCACAATCTACATAAAAAATGTGTGTGTGAAAAAATGAACACATTGAGGAAAAACATCTACAGTTCCTTTAAGCTTGCTGTCCCCATATCTACCAGGGAAAATATATATTTCAACTGGCCTGCAGGAACGGTGGTGAACCATTTTCTAAACATCCAACGCCAACCTATGGTGAAGTCGAAAACCTTGATGGATCAGTCGAAGCAACAAATAAGAAATTAAGGGTTCTGCATCTAAACATACAGTCCCTTAGAAACAAAATCGACTTAATGGAGGCATTCCTGGCTGACAAGGCCCATGATGTGGTCTGCTTATCCGAGCATTGGATGACTGAGGTGGAAGCAGGCTGCCTGGTGTTGGATCAGTTTGAGCTAGCGAGTGTCTTCTCTAAGGTTAGTACTACTGGAGGCGGAGTTGCTACTTATGTAAGGAAAGATTTAAATTTTTAAACCATAAATTTTGTTAATAGTTTTAGTATTGAGAATTGTTTTGAATGTTGTGCTGTTTGTCTGAATGATTTTAATGTTTATATAATAACAATTTACAGATCACCCGGAGGCAATTTTGATACTTTCCTCAACGCGTTGGAGGGTTTACTAAATAGGTTTGGCACCAGTAAGAACATTATTTTAACAGGGGATTTTAATGTCCATTTTGGCACCACACAGAACCCTTCATTACAACTTTGTGATCTCTTACAAACCTTTGGCTTTAAGCAAACAATAACTCAACCCACAAGGGGTGGCTCTTGCCTTGACAATATGTTCGTGAACTTTTGCACTGGGGATTTTGTCGCCTCTGTTATGGATGTAAGTATCTCTGACCATCTGGGCCAGGAGATTGAGGTATTTGTTGGTAGTAGGGTTGCCCCCGTTGTTGAAAAAAAAATTGCAGACCAATCACTCAGGCTGGAACAAATAAATTCTATGATTTGATTAGCTCAACCAACTGAGAATTTGTTGACGATCCTAACTCTGATATCAACAGTACATTTGTCAAATTCTTGTAAATTCTCCAAACTGCCTGCCAGAACTCTTTCCCTGAAAAAACATATACAGTAAGGTCAGACCAGGGTAGAAAGATCAGTTGGTTTAATGGGTCTCTAAGGGCCATGAGAGACCACCTTGGGTTTCTCAAGGAATGGAGTGAACAGTACGGCCATGCAGAAGCTCGACAGGAGTACAAAACCTTTAGAGTGAAATACAAAAAAGGCATACGGGACGATAAAATAAAAGCTAATGATTTTTACATACAGTCTTCTAATAATCCATCCAAAACCATCTGGCAAGTAATAAACTCAAAAACAAATAAACATAAAAAAAACACTCAAATAATCAATGCACCATAACACCAAATAAATTTAATGACTTTTTCTGCAATATTGGACACAAAACAAGCAGTATCATCCCTCCCTGTCAAGGAGATCCTGTCAAGCTCCTGTCTGGCCTGGATGTAAAACAGTCTTTGGATTTTAGCTCTGTGTCTTTTTCTGAGGTCAGAGACATTATCTGCCAACTGAAGAATAAAAACAGCACAGATATCTTTGGACCTAATTCTAAACTTATAAAATCCATTAAGCACATTCCTTTGACTAAGCTTATAAATCATTGTTTTCGAGAAAATATATTCCCAGATATTTTAAAGATTGCCCAAGTTACTCCCTTTTTTAAAAAAGGCGGCCCAAATCTACCTGGTAACTACAGGCTTATCTCTTTGCTGCCTATTATCTCAAAGATCCTGGTAAAGTGCCTTGCAAAGCGACTAATTTACTTCTTTGAACAAAATAACCTATTTACTCCCTGCCAATTTGGCTTTAGAGGTGGGAGAAATACCACTATGGCAATTCTTGATCTTGTGTCTTATATTTCAGATCCTTCTAACAAATTGGAATTTACAGGGGCCTTATTCTGCGATTTAAGTAAGGCATTTGATTGCGTCAACCATCAGATTCTTATAAAAAAAACTCAAAAAATATAATTTTTCAAATTCCAGTATTTCCTTACTAGAATCGTGTTTAGAGAATAGAACCCAAGTTGTTAAGGTTGCTGGGGTCTCTTCTGTGCAGGGTGAACTGGATATTGGCGTACCCCAAGGCTCCGTCTTGGGCCCAATTCTTTTCCTCATTTTTATAAATGATCTACCCCTTATCGATCGTAGAATATTGTTCACTCTGTTTGCCGATGATGCCACAGTTGCTGTATCGACCAATTCAATATTAAATACTTTAGCAGAGCTCGACAGACTTAAAAGTATTGTTGAAGAGTGGTAATGTGCAAACAGGCTACTCCTTAACAACGAAAAAACAAATAAAATGCTATTCTCTCTCAGAAATATCGAAGGAGTGAATGGGGACTTAGGGGTTAAGTTTCTCGGGGTACGGATGGACGAGGTGCTGCGTTGGAATGTACATATCCAAACTGTGGCTGAGAGGTTGGACTCCGCACTTTTCGCCCTTCGCTCTCTATCAGGATGTTCCTCAAGGTCCACACTTAAAATAGCTTACTTTGGTCTTTTTCATTCAATTTCTTCCTATGCTATATTAGCATGGGGGCATACACCCCAAGCAGATCGAGTATTTAAATTGCAGAGGAAAGCCATCAGGATCCTTGAAGGTCTCAACTACCAAGACTGTTGTAGGGAAGCATTTAGAGATCAGAGCATACTTACTATTCCTTCTTTATACATCCTTGAGAACTTGCTGCATATTCACAAAAATAGGGGCGACTATATGACTAATGCAGGGGTTCACGGACATAATACTAGATCTAGAGATAGGCTGGTTCCCATGTACCAACGAATCGTGAGGTGTCAGAATGGTCCAGGATACTGGGGTGTTAAGCTTTTCAATGAATTACCTTATGATGTGCAAAGTCTACCCTATGTACCCTTCAAACGCAAAATAAAACTACTTTTGGTTCAAAACTCTTTTTATTCACTCCAGGAGTTTGTAAATTTTAACCTTTAGACAGCAGACTATTGAATGTGTTGATTTTTTGAATTTTTTTGTTTCAAATTTTGTACACCTTATGCTTTTTTTTTATTTTTATCCACTTAGTTTAGTTAGTAACAATAGGAGTTCTATCGAATTTTATATTTTTATGCGACTTGTGTAAGTACTATTTTGTACATTTAACATGATCTAATCTAATCTAATCTAATCTAATATAATGCCGAGAAGAAGAAATTTTCCGACAGAAGAAGAATTTCAGCTTATTCGACAGGAGAGTATTTTCCCATATTCTTTTCTAACATTTTTCTCAAAAGTTGATTATACTACGCCTCCATCAATTGATTATTGTTATAACGAACGTCGTAAAGAAACCATTAAACAAGAAGTTTTTAGGTCAGCACAGAAAGTATGAGATTTCTTGAAATGTGAGAATTTATGCCAGTATAATGATATTTTCTTAAAATTAGACGTTTTAATTTTAACAGATGTTTTTGCTACATACGCGCCTACCCATGTCACTTTTATACTGCTCCGGCTCTGTCATATTACGCTGCTCTTAAGATAACATCAATAGAGCCGGAGAAGTGAGTCAGTGTAGCATATGGAAATATTTTGCCAATAAATTTATTCCACATTATGATGCTTCTAAATCTAACATCCTACCTTATGTAATTGGATGCCACTAATTGAAATGGCGCAGCTATGTCGCGATATTTACCAACGGGTAATTTCATATGGCTTGCGGAAGACGAAATTATTTGAACATTAATAAAAAATCAAAAACCGGATGCGTTTTTAAGGTTGACTTAGAGAAAATCTGCGCTATTTGCATAACGAACTGATCTTTTGCCCAGAATCCATCGAACCAACAGATTCTAAATTAAAGATCACTAACTTATTTTCAAATTTTTTGCGAAAATCAAAATTCGTTCTTCATCTTCAAAACTTGCAGCAAGCTTTAAATTAAGGTCTTAAACTAACCAAAATTGATCACGTTTTCTTTTCAATCAATCTCCCTGGCTAAAAATTTACATAAACCTGAACACAGCAAAACAAAACGCTGCAATCAACAAATTTGAAAGACATTTTCAAATTAATGGATAATGCTGGGTTTGGAAAATTGTTGAAAACGTGAAAAAAAGGGAAATTTAGGAAAATATTGGTAGAAAGCTAGGGGCCGAAGCATAGATTTCATAACGATATTTCGAAAATCTCTAAATTTTCAGCGAAAATTTACTGTATTCTGGCCAACAGAAGACCACATACAATAAACCTATTTACGTAGGTTTTTGTATTATGGATATTTCCAAAACAATTATGTACGGCTTTTTGTATAGTTATGTAAAACCAAAATACGGGAATGAAGCCCAACTTTTATACTCAGACACTGACTCCCTTATTTTTTTTAAATATGAGACAGAAAATGTATGTGATGAAACGCATAAAAAACTGGATAGATTCGATACATCTAATTACTCGGACGATAACCCACGTGGTATTCCTGTAAACCAACCAGTAATAGTCAGACTGAAGGAAGAGTATGCAGGAAAAATCGTGTCGTAATTATTTGGAACTGGAGAGAAAGCATATTGTGTTATATATCGCGATTAGTTAATTGCTTGACAATCGGTTCATATGCCTGGTTTACTGAGCGGTGTTTATATGTATAGGTGTGGATCGTAGTAAATAGTTGAGCGAAGGCGGCACTAAATTTTCGAATAAGAGTATATCAACGATTTTTAGCATTGCAATAAGATAATAAATTTTAGAAAAATACCCTATATAAGAATGTTGAGAAACCTGAAAAGAAATTGCATAAATTCAACTTGACCTTGGCTTCAGCAAACCAAAATAATAATAATAATTAAGTTTATTCTTAGACACCACGAGTACAATTGAGAATTAATTAGGTCCAACCCTAATTAAGTTTATGGTATCGTACTTAAAATAATAATAAAATTCTTTAAAATAAGTATCACCAAAATTATAAGATCACTAACCATGAAATTTAAGTTCTAAATTATTAATACTGCCTAGTTCCTTTTTTAAAATCTCTAAGTAACAGGCAATTACAGAACGCCTTAAATAAAACTCATTAAATAAAGATTGATCTAATAATTAAAAAAAATCAATTATAAATTAATCCCACGACAGCGATAATATCAGTGGACAAATAATAGTTATTAATATATATTAAATGAAATTAAATTGATCTGTGATGAAAATATATAGTCAATGAAGACGTACAGGGGAAATCGAAGTAAGATCAATTCGGAAACCTGCTTATGGACAAAAACCTAAACTATTAGTTATGAAGGACGACCTACTGTCATAAGGCTTACAGTAAGTTACAGTGAGTGCGTTGCGTTTAAGTAAGTGTACATAATACAAGGAAATAATGAGATAATTACAATGATATTAGCAAGACATTTGCTAATCAAGATAATATTGTATATGGTAATAAAGGAATTCGGTATTAGTTGTTCAAATAACGGTAAAAACGGTAATAGATACGATAAAAGATAATAAGCAAGGCATTAAACGGGAGTTTGGATACAGATAAGGTAAGGTAAGCAAAGTAAGTAATTATAGGTCCTACTTGTAAGTTATTTTCATATGAAGGTCATAAGAAAGTGGAATTCACTGGCAGTGGTTGATGACTATTCCGTCTCTCATACGGCTACTTAGCTGGCCCCTGGCACCAATTAGTGTTTTATTGCAACATGTGAAGCTGCACGTCACATCATGTGGGTCAACATCAGTGCGGCAAAAGTGGTCTCAATCTAGCAAGATTGAACCATGAGAAATTCTCTAGGCTAGCGAAAGACCGGGCAAAGATAGGACCGTAGTTGAATAGGTACGGACTTAATTTTGGCTTGCAAGTTAAATTACAATGTTTCCTTTACTATAATGGACATGATTGACGAATTCATATTTATGGCCCTCCAACAACACAAGGTACTTGTCCTTTCTGTATAAAAAAATCTACCAAAGTAATATTGAAGCCTTTATATCAACAGCCATGCCTGGATCAAGTTCGGGTTTCATAATATTCGCAGTCATTTTTTATCATACATTTGATGTACATTGCAACATTCACACCTGACGTTATGGCTGAGAATTTATTTAGTGCGCAAAATTCGGTGTGGGGCCAAGTGCAGGATACCATGCCCCTAAATATGCTATTATAGCCCCAGTTGACGATTATTCATAGATGTCTTTAGGTCAGGATGATGCGGGATGCGGTCTCAAATTTTTGGCGAACAGGGTTCTTAATATGTCAAAAGGTCGCGGGGGCTAAGCCCTTAAACAGGCCATAGCTCAATTCGCCAAAAACGGCCCGATTTTGCTTGCGTGCAACCTCATCCGCGTCGTCGGAGGATATAGGACGAAAAAACTGTTCGAATTTGGAGCAAACCCTTGAACAACCAAGGCGTCGTAATAAATCTCAGACCCACTTACTCGCAATGAGGAACCGAAAGGAAGGCGAGGATTCTTATAGAAATGCAGCATGGTGGCCTGACAAAAAATTATTTGATGTCAACTGTCTGCAAAAAGAAATGCCCAGTTTAAATGGAAGAGTAAAGGCTGTGTGCATGTACGAAACATAGTAATGAAACAATCTTTGTATATCTATTACTGTTAATTACAGACCATTACAGTAACTTTATTTAATTTTATTTCCCAACTTATACTTGTCATTTTCAAAACTCTTAAAATTCAAAATTACCGCCTTTTTTTGGCGTATAAGCGTCATAAGTCTGCTTGTCAAGACTGTCAGTAGCGACACATTTGTTGTGTCACCGAAAAGCGCGGGTCGTGGTACTATGCTTTTGTTTTAATTTTGTCTAGTTAAGGATTTTAATCTAAATTATGTGAACCATTTTCTCAAAAATGTGACGTACTATTTGTGAAATTTGATTGTGACCATTGTCGATTTGTGTTGTTTGTTCATCTCCATGGATATGTTTTTTTCCACTGACAAGTAAGTGAAAGAAGTCCACCATTTGCTTTCTTTTTACGCACAAAAAATGAAGAAAAAATTATATCTTTAATTAACCCCCTTTAAAAATTCTAATATAAAAAATGCCAACAAACTTATAACTGTACGTAACAGTGTTTCACCTCTTCATATTCTTAATTAAAAAAAACCATTGCATCAGCTCGACAGCATTTTTTGACTCTCCACTGATCTCTTACTTACTTTTCAGGTAACACTGATGATGGCTACGGCCGAAAGCGCTCTGTTACGCTCTTTATAAAAGTCCCTTTGTATTTAATTTTGCATGATATACAAAGATTGTTTCATTACCAGTTTAAAAGGAACTATAACAATTTTATACACGATCGCAGACAGATACGTGGAGGTCCCATCCGATATTAAACAACCAGTAGTATAACTCAGCTGCGACCGTGAAAATAAAAATTACGAGTTATGTCAATTCAGTGTCGGATTTGCAAAATACATAAGTATGAGGGGGGGGGGGGCGCATAGAATTCGACAAATTAATGCTGATAATAAACGAATAATTGCTAAAATTATTTTTAAAGTGATTCGGCTTGATGGTATTATTCATTAACAGTCCTTGAATATTGATTAAAATAAAAATAATACAAATGTATTCATGTTAAAAGCACGCTCCAAGTAATAGGCTTATATTAATTATGCTAAGTTTTGGATTAAAATCCAAGTTAAAATATTAGAGCGTAAAATAATTTACCGTTTCCACTAATTTCACTTTTACATTCAATCTGTTTGTTGAACATTTTCTGAAATTGAGGAGAGATTTATTGGATATTTCTATGGAAAACATTGTTGAAGCAATCGTTTCTTTTAGTAATTATGTTTTTGTTAAAGTTACCAGGATACTAATAACTTCAGCCTTAAAGGCAATCATTTGTGTATTTTAACTATAATAAATTTTGGCCAATCCCGACATCTCCGAATATTGAGTATGTTCTTTTTAACACCTAAATTCTGTTTTGCGATTTTACCGGAAATATTGGGGAAGCAGATAATATTAAAATTATATGGTGCCTTCAGAATATAAAGGTGGCATTGATTTTGTTGTAAAATTGCTCTAGGGTAGTTGAAACTGGAGCGAAACTGCATCGCTTATTTGAACTGCGCCGTTCATTTAACATTGATCTTGACAGCTTGCCTGGCTATGTTAGAAACTTAGATAAACTTCCTGTTGAATAGAGGCAAAGACTTGATCTTCAAATAAGATTGCCATATTTTAACCTTTAAAAAATATAGCTAAATGGGTCGAATCTTGACAGGTGACGTCAAGGTCAGATCTCTGAATATGGTCATAAGTAACCGAAACCAGGTCTAAATCCATAAAGATGTCCTACATTAATCGGAACTTTTAATGATATAGCCCAAATGGGCAAAATTTTTACAGATGAAATCAAGGCCGAAAATGTATGGATGGTACAAAATTCTGAGTGGAGTAGTAAGGATTATAATCGAAACGTTTAAAGCGATAGTGAACGAACCTAGAGAGATGTACGTCAAAGCTTTGCTATAAATCCCTGATTACCATCATTAACCGAAACTCTGAAGATTACTCGAAACTTAAAATGATAAAGCCCAAATGTCTAAATCTTGACAGATGCCGCCGTGACCGATAATGTATTGATGGTTCAAAATTTAGGCCGGGTTAGGCAGGGATTATTGAAATCAATATCAAAAATTACCGAATACCGAAATACCAATATTCTGTATAAAATTATAAAATATTTTCTGGTGAGCCGCGCACTGAACACAAAATAGTTGTAAATTTTTCTACATTTCAAAATACATTCCTACAATTTGGGTCCAATTAACGGCTGGCGCCTATTTATAGAAAACGTTTCTATTAATTCGAGTATTAAAATATTCTACAAATAATATAGTAATAATAACTAAATATAGAGTAATTTTCCATATAATATTTGTTGTGAAAATAACTACAACTACTAACTTTTTCCCGGTCCTTGTAGTAACACTACAACCTCAAAATGATCGTAATGTTTAGAAGAAAATATTAGAAAATTTGAAAATGGTTATAGTAAAATTCATTTGTCTACTGCAAGTATTTTTGCATTATAAGTAATTAATGAAACATTTTAAATAGTAACCAACCACAGTTGTAGTAAATTTTCCTAAAGTGTGTGAACTTTTAAATAGACAGTTTATTTGCAAGCGATTATTTATTATTATCAAGAAGCAATCATACACTTACATTGAGTTAAAAAAAATATATTTTTATTTTCATACCTAAAAATAATACTAAACATAAATACGTTTATTTAACATAAGTATATTTCCTTTCGGGGCTGGTGCTTTGGTTTACCGTCCGACTAGTCTCACCTATCTCTCTTTCGCTCTTGTAGTGCATCAAGAAAACACTCGGTATTTCATAAATTAGATCGTGAAGGCAACCCGACTAGTCGAGGTCTAGACGAAGGTTATTTACATTACCTATTACACGTGTAATATTATTGTTTAACTTCAATGAACGAGATACTCGACACGGGTGACAAGGCTAAGTCAACCTTGTTGAATTAGCGTTGTTATTGTAACATTATATTTATAATACGAACCTACACCAACCCGCCATATATAGAGAGAATAGAAGAGTGAGTGACGCATTGATATGCGTAAGTAGATTATAAGAATATACATTATATCGCGTTACTATCTTATATATTCTTTGTTAAAATTAATACAGAACTCTATAGTTACCTGGAGTTTTATTCAATAAATAAAAGGAGTTCTGCACTCTCACACCTAACCTACATACCACCGTTGGGTTCCTTGGAAGATGTTTAATGCTAGATTAAGCATTTCATAAATAGAAAAAATAGATATTGAATAAAGCGTCTTGCTGAAATTCCAATTCGGACCTCAGCTTTTACTATCTTCAAATAGGAACACTTTTTGGCATATAACAGGTCGTTGCCTTGCACGAAGATTTGTGACGGAATGCGTAATATATACCAGATTCAGTAGTGTTACAGTTCAACCGGTTATGAGTTATCTACCGGCGGTAAGAGTTTAACCAACGATTGATTACGCGGGGCCTTTCTAGATGAAAGATGAGGAAGGTCGCGGTTGTAAGACTATTAAATGTTGGCTAGCCCTATTCGTTTACTTTAGTACCCGAGCCATACATTTGAAAATTGTCTTGTCTCTGGCCTTGTAGCGAAAGTAGGGCGGCAATTTGTAGCGAAAGCTAGCGAAATATTAATTAATTAATTATGTATGGCGTTAGGCGCCATTTTGTAATGAAATACTAGTTGTTCCATTTTTTTTTAGTAAATGATGTTCGTTTGGAGACTCGTTTTTATTTTTTCAGGGGGTAGGTCGTCTCTTTTATTAGCCGTAATTTTTTGTGGGCGCCAGAGTTCCTAGAGACAATGCGAACTGAATATGAATACTTAAATATAAATAACTATAAAGATAAAAATATCAGAAATTTGCCCTTATAGTTCGCAATGTCTCACAGACCTCTATCCTGCGATAAATTAAAGAAATAAATTAAAAACAAGTTATATATTAACTATATAATTAAATTACAAATAGGATTGATGGTATCATGTGAAATTTAGTTTATCGATACAATTAAATTACAAATATAATTGATGAAATTATTTGAAAGGAAATTTATCTGATGAATAAATTGACTTATATAGTAATGAAAATTAAAATTAATGTGAAAGATTAAAAATTTAATTGTGACAGAAAAAATTAAATACAGTTCGTCTTTACAATATGTTTATCTTCTGACTGACTGATACTTAACTTCGTCCAATTATTCTGTAACCATGCGATCGTATTGGGACCTCCACTGGAACCGTTTCTGCCTGTTCCCAAGTTAGTATCTGTTGGGTTTATCGAGGACTTATTGGTTCACGAAGTATTGGGTCCCTTCGATTAAGTTGGTACAGCAACGTGTCTTCGGCCAGTCAAATCAGTCAGGTAGATTTATAACATGAAAGGAGAAATAAACTAGTCTTAGACCAATGTATATTGCTAATTAAATAATATTCAAGGAAATATCATGTGAACATCAGTGACACTGTTAAACACATGAGGATGCAATCAACAAATTGAAAATTTACTGGTTAAAGCAGATATAATCAGAAACTTGAATTACAATGTTAAGTTGAGCAAAAATTATAAATAACTACTGTTACTCAAGATATCCTTTTCTTTACTTTACAATATGAAATTCAAAAGAAAATAATGACTGAAATTTAAAATTCAAAAGAAAATAATGGAATAACGTTCCAATTCAGTGACTCTCGGTAAATTAAAAAAAAGGTAACTTTAAATTTAATAATAGATAGAGAAATAGAGGTACAACCTCTAATAACTCAAAATAAGTAAGTACTATGACTTACTTAGGCCCTTGGCACAGAAACGAAAACTGAGCGCAATTGCGCCTCAATTCAATTAAAGATAAAGATAATGTAATCACTACCTCGCATCGAGATAGAAATTTAGATAAAAGATAAAAAACCAGATAAATTTACATATGTGAGATTAAGCTCTCGTAAATGCAAAATAGTGTCGGTACATCAAGATTGAGACTAGACAGGGCAAGTGCCAATAATTATATGCTTGATGCAACAAATAAAATGAAAATTTAATTAAATGAGCCTGAAATGAAAAAAATATTAGAACCAGCAATACTATGAGGGAAAATTCGGAGAAATTCTACTGAAAAATCAATTTACTACCTTTGCAGGAATATATAGAATTTACTCTGAGAATTAACCCAAATAATACTGTTCAATTTGAATGAAAATATGTAAAAAATGTGCGTGACCACTGAACGATAAAATAATTACGTTCTTCTTAAATTTGGACTAAGCCTCTTTCAAATTACATGAATTTAATTAATGAGAGATGCAAATATTCATCAATAAATCGGTATTATTACCCAAAAAAGTCACGACAATAATTTAAAAAAATATTGAAGATGTAAGCTAATTGAAAGTGGAATATAACAATGCTAAATTCTTGCTTTAGTCGAATAAGACTAAACGAATCATAAACAAATACTAATTATGTATTTAAAAATGAAAGAATTAGTTAAATATATTGCAAGATTAATTAAATATTTCAAGATTAAAAATTAGCACTTACCCGTCAACGTCTCAACACAAGATAAACGATCTCGCTTTCAAAATTCAAGATGATGGACAAATTATGCTTGCCGATGTATTATTGGCTTATTTATAACATGTGATTACCACTATAAATCACGTAGCGTCAAGCCATAGAAATACCCGATATTAAATATAGTAATCTATAGTAATTTAAATTCATGAATTGTATGTACAAAATAGCGTACAGCGCTCCTAAATCCGCTAATCACACGAAATTATATAAACCCATTGGTGAATAGATGTCACTGGCGACTTAAATATTAAATAACGAAAATCATTCGCAATTTAATTGAAATTTTAGTAGCGGAATAAGCATATATTCCGCTGACGACTTTATGCAAAGCTTTTATCGCTTTGTAAGCCGTCGTGGTATGCCAACCCAGGTATCCTCCGAGAACGGAACGAATTTTCTCAGAGTTAACTGTCATTTTTAAAAAATCATCGCCAAAAAATTATCGACAAAGCTTCCCGGTTAGACATTGAATGGCATTTTATCTCGGCTAATTCGTACCTTTTGGGGGCATTTGGGAGGAGGGGGTAAGAAATTTAAAACATTATCTTAGACATACCATAAGCGACCATAAGTTATTTTTTTATGATATGCTCAATTCTCGACCTCTCACTCCATTAACTACTGAACCGATGATTTGTCCTGTCTCTCGTTCGCACACTTTCTAATTGGAAGACCAATGTAAACAATACCCGAACTTACAATTAACAACATTAGAGAAAACCGACTGAGGCAATACCAATTTTTACAAAAATTATACGAACCCTTCTGGACAAAGTTGATAGGGAATACGTCAACGAACTAAAGCAGAGACATAAATGGAAAAGGTCCTCTGGAAGCATTGATGTTGGGCAGCGGGTCTCAATAATGGATGATCACATACCACCTACAAGATGGCGTTTGGGACGCGTTCTTAAGCTAATACGACGCAAGGATGGTATTAATCGCGATGCCTCTGTGAAGCCGGCTGACAATGAAGTTACCGGTGCAGTGAGGACACTTTGTTCTTTACCTATCGAAAGTTAGCTTAGAACTTTCGAGGACGATGATGATGTAGTCCTGTGCAGTTGGGTGACCTCCTAGGCTAACCGCCCTGCCCGCAAATAAGAGGACTTTAGTTAGAAATTTAAAAGATTTTTAACGATTACCGTGTTGCATAATGTATACATAAAAATATGTCCTGTTTTGGTTGTTTTATTACCATTAAATTAATTGAAAGTTTACCAGTTTATTAGTGTTACAGTCCACCACACGAAAATAGTGATCTTAAGAGAAAATAAGCTTGTCCACGAAACCCTTCAGTGTACGAAGTGTACCTTATTCTACCCTATAATTTTCAATTCTGAAAATGCTGCTAAGTTGTTAATGGTTGTCCGATAGAATCTTATCAGACTTTCTAGGGCGTTCCTTAAATCAAGATGTTAAAATGTTAAAATTCTAACACGGTATCATGTAAATATGAAAATATTAAAATCAAAATATTACATATTATATAATATCATAATTTACTTGAATTACTTATTTTATCCACCTGCATATTTTGTACCTGATCAAACCTGAATTGTTATTTATGATGTGCCTATTGGATATTTCCGGCCCTAAGCTTGAAAGCTTGTTCAGGTTTAGTATTTGTTGTAAGACAATCGAGACCGGTTGATACCGAAAACTGTAAACATGGCAGTAACGCGTATCTTTTATGAGAGTACCGGCTATGCTGTTGTGAAACATCGTGTGCAGAGCAGTGTGATAACCGTTTTATTTTAAAAGGTAGGTTCGACTCATGTGCTTGTAAGTAACAGGGCCATAAAAAATACCATTTTTTTCAAAAGGGTCTTTCCAAGGGATCACTGTGCAGTTCCTTATCTGAGTAGGAGCTCAGCCGTCTTCTCCAGCTTGGACCAGACAAATAGTTTAGTGTAGCCTGGTTATCCCGACTAGTACCTTGCCTAGGTCTTTCAATTACCGAGGACAAAACACATCATCAAGTCTGGTAGGATCAATTTCAATTAATAATAAATCAGCACGGCTAATATGCAAAATTGGCCTTGATATTGGAGGCCTGGTCTACAGGAATCAAACCTTCATCTGGAAAAGGCAGCAGATTAATTGTAATCTATATTGGTAGTGTAAATGGGTTCGTAGAAGGGGGCCTGTTAACATTTAAGTCGAAACACACTAGATATTATCATGAAGACATGAATGTAGATGAATTTGAAGAACACTTTAAGCAAATGTTAGATCTAATACCCCCAGGATCAATTATAGTGCTTGGTGATGCAACCTACCATTCTAAAAAAAAAATAGAAAAAGTACCAATAAGTGCTTGGCGAAAAGCGGACATGAAACAGTGGATTTTGAAAAACAAATCCATTTCGAAGAAGACTTTGTCAAAAAGGAGCTTTTGAATACAGCAAACCTGGAAAAGCACAAATTATTTTAGGTATATGGTCGACGAAATGGCAAACAAATGTGGTATTGTTGTACTTCGACTTCCCCCTACCACTGTGAGCTAAATCCCATAGTTAGTTTGGGCGCAAGTAAAAATTTTTGTTACCACCAGAAATACTACCCACAAAATGAAGGATGTTGAGGTACTCTGTCACGAAGCTTTTAAACATGTTGATGGAGATATATGGCGGAACTGTATAGAGCATTTAATAAATGAGGAAAAACGAATGTGGCAGCTTGACAATGTAGTGGATGAAACAGTAGAACCAATTATTATACCATGTGGGTTAGAGTGACAGCTCAACCGATTGTTCAGATGACAATTTGTAATTTTTTTTAATTGAATATATTATTTGTATTATCGTATTATCGTGTGTATTATTGTATATATTATTGCATATATTTTAGTTTTTATAATTATTTTCTATATTTTTAGATCTTGAATAATTATTATACATCTGTTTATTTGTCTAGTTTCAGAAAGATCTTCTTCTTAATGTCGATGTATTTCTATACCCACAAAATTACCGATTTAATATTAGAAAACATTTCCAGCGTTGTTAATGAGACGCTACTGACTACTGCTCAAAGATCTGTACAGTTCGTATTTCTTTCATATGTAAATGAAGTCTATTGTATATTTTATGGTATACACCTGCGTTTCGCCCGTATTCAGGTGTGTCAAGCCTAATTATATATATGTAGTAAACCGAATTATGTAGCTTTACGATAAAATAACCAATTCAATTTTAGCCCCCGGTATAGTTTTTAACTTTAAGATTCTAGCGGCCAATAATTTACAACTTCGCAGCATTTCCATATAGCCTATAGCTGTTTAGACACCTGACACATACATCGCTATCTCGCAAGAGGTTTAGGCCACGCTATAGTAAAACTGAGTTAAATTGGAAGTTAAGTAAACTCTCAAATCTTAATTTAAAAAGGCTTGAAACCAACTGTTTATCCAATAAGCCTTAACTAGCTAGAAGAAGACTCGGAATTTTAAAGATTTACGAATTTATCTTTACTTTTTTAGTTTATCATGTAATAAAAAGCAGCAACACACTTGGAGGATATTCTTGTAGGTTCATTAGAAACAAGATTTAAATTCAAATATTTATCAATACCAACTGCCCTGCAAAAAATCAGTTAAGTATGTTTAAATCCTCAACAATAGCTGATGTATGTACAAAGAGAAATAATATTCTATATATAGGCGTAACAATTTGATAGTTGACTAAAAGAGCTACTTTAAGGAATTAAGGGTGATCAGTATATTAACATATTAAATGCTTCTACATTTCGATAATTGCTTGAATACCAGTTCATTATTAATTGATTCGATTATATTTCTATTGTCGGCCATCGTTTAACCAATCAGCTAATGCGTCTCAGCTCATCAAATTGATAACATAGACAGGTAATTAACCGATTAATATTATGTATGCAAACTGACATAGCAAGGAATAATAATTATATTCTGGAATGTTGTCAAGCTAAATAGTCGGTGTAATCGCTTACATAGCTTTGCTTAAGTTATGATAATTAGATAATTCGGAACTCAATTTTGCTACACCTTCATGTGGGATATATTAGTACATCGGCAGCAATTGCCCTATCAATATAAGTAATATTTAATTAGTAGGATAAATAATAATATGATGGTTTGCAGTGTACTTACTATGAAGTGCATCCTGCATCATGTAGTATTGAATGCACATACAATATTATTCCGCCCTTTTTCTGGAATACTACTATTTTATTGATCTAAGAAACTTTTATTCAGCTGTAATTTTATGTGTTATTACAGATCATTCCAATATTTGCCCTATTTTTGGACTTAACCTCCATCCAGACTTGTTTGTTTTTATTTCCTGCCTTCGCAAGATTTCTACGTTATTTTATTTGGTGAGTTAAATGTATACATATCTTTCCTTTCTGCATATTGTAATCTAAAAAGCATAAGCTACTAAACAAATATCACCCTGTCGCATGTTTGAACTTGAACTTGGAGATTGTTATATAAACATTAAAGGCAAATTATAAACAACGCGAGCAATCAGCGGGAGCGACTTTCAACCTTAAGCATGCCATGATCATCACTTTTTTAGTATAAATACGCTAACGAACCATAAGTTCTTCAGACTTTGGTCTCACCTCCAGCTCCCAAGGTTGGCCACTTGACGACTGCCTTCTGGGTTCTATCCCGTCCTAAAGTTAGCCATACGACTGCTTTAGGTTCTAGTCCTTTCCTTCCAAACCTGGTACCGGTTAGTCACTTGACGACTGCTAGGACCAGGGGTTGCACAACCTCCGTAGTAAAGTCCTGACAAGAAGT
The DNA here is from genome assembly GCA_016904865.1 of Pissodes strobi. Taxonomy (NCBI): domain Eukaryota; kingdom Metazoa; phylum Arthropoda; class Insecta; order Coleoptera; family Curculionidae; genus Pissodes; species Pissodes strobi. The sequence continues at coordinate 1,397 of MU185658.1, read as the reverse complement.
TTGTCAGAGTGTTGAGAAAGACAAGTGTCTAAATAGTCAGTTAAAAAGTTTAGTGAAATCTCTTAGTGCTCTTAAATAAAACCCAACCCTTAAGAAAATCTGTAAATTATAAGACCGTAAACACTACCTATAAATAGTACCTCAAATCGAGAAAACATGCGCACCGTAGTAATCGGGTATTATAGAATCTCATTTTTTTGACCAATAATTATTGTTAAAGTTTTATCGTTAATACATTGTTATTGTTATAAACTAAACGTGCTTATTTTATCATCTCTTCTTACCTCACATAACGCGGTCCCGGTCTACCTCAGTTACCCCCCGGCACGCTAAACAAGGCGTGTCCTCACGAGTAGAACATCCAGTGGTAGATTAAAGGAAGCATTGAGACCCCGTCATTGGACTAATCGTGACGAGGCTCTTCTCTGAGAAGTTATTCTTTAAATAAACGCGCTACCCCCTAAGATACTCGTGACATACATGTTAATGCATATTAATATGTCTTTAATTGTCGTCTGTACTTCAATAAGTACTAGTGCTGGGCCTATGAAATTCTTGACGACCTGATTGGTTGCATTTATTCATTGGTCATGATTAATTTTAGTGTTAGACGTTACGGGTTTAAGAGAATACTGGAAAAATACTTAATCTGTATTTACCTACTCAGTTGTTTCTACAAGTATGGTATTCTTGGCCTATGATAACTTACCACATATCTTCTTACTCTTAAGTGTTTATTTAGGGTGTAAATCCTTAGTAAGTGCATGCAAACGATATGTCTTGGCATTTATTGACTACTACAAAAGTTTCAAATTGTAAGGTATAAATATATTTTCAATTATCTTAAGTAAACTTAGATAGTAATTCATTTTTCCAGAATAAAAGGTCTTATGTATGTATAAATGTATTAGTCTTGTGTCATATATATATTATTGAATAACCAACATAAATTGAGTGAGCTTCTAAAACTTAAACTTGAATTTTATCTCTAAATCAAACTTTTAATATGGTCTTAGTTTAATAATTGGATTACTTTTCTGAATACCTCTTAGCTAGATGATTTTTGTTGACCGGGTTCCTTTGCCTATTCTGATTTGTTTATATTACTTTTGGGATAATTATCAACATATATTTGATTTACTTTGGAGCATTCTAGGTGTAGTGACTTGGCTTCTTGGTTTTTCTAGAAAAAATTGGTTTATTTTAAGGTATGATCGGAAATATGAAATAGGAAAAACGTATCATAAGAACCAGCGGCTGATGCTCGGCGCTGTCGATCAGTATCGATCTTACGTTTTATGTTAAACGGTTTTAAACACTTTGTAGCATTTTCAAATTCTGACATAAACAAATGCTACAGTTTTGCTAAGTTTATATTTATTTTTATTTGCTAACAT
>MU185657.1:68253-107416 GCA_016904865.1 Pissodes strobi | reverse complement strand
TTATTTTAAATATTCTTAGTTTGGTTTTTATTACTTTTTCGGATAAACTCTATTGTTCGACTCAGACTTAAAGTTGATCGCCTATTTAAAAGTTGAAATTGAAAGCCTATTTTAATTTTACGTATTTTTCTTAGGTAGCTGTCGAATCAATTACACCCGATGTTTCAATGGGAAAACCACTACATGAGGTATTAGTGTTAAACATAATGGAAATATTTCCAGAAGCATTACCAGAATATATCAGAAAAATTTGCAGTGGGAAAATTTGGAGTCAGGAAACTTTTGCGGAGATTGTAGATATAATTCTCGCCAATAAAGATTACCCTAGAAAACCAGAATGTCAACAAATGTCTGTGTTTGAGGCACTGATACCGGACGCCCACCTCTCGATTGTACGAGAAAAGGTAGATCATTTTACCGTTCCAGTAGATAACTCAAATATAATTCGGTCAGTAGATGAGAAACTAGTGCTAAAAATAATAGAAATGTTTCCGGAAGCTTCACCAGAATACATCAGGAACATTTGCACCGGAAAAGTATGGAGCAAGGAAACATTTGAAGACATCATTGATATAATTTTAGGTAATGAAAATTATCCTAGAAGACCGGAACGACTACTTTCTCCAGCAAAAGAAGTAGATTCCGAAGAACAGTTGCTCACGCTTAAGGCACTGTTGCCGGACGCAGACCCTACATTCTTGCAAGAAAAGGTAATTCAATTTCTAGGCAATCAGGAAGGCTTAAGAAACTTTGTAGAGGAAGCCGTAAGCAACAAAAATTATCCCACCATGAAGGATTACCTGAGACGTCAGCAACTATCCGCTCAGCAGAGACAGTACACCACTGAATTCAATGTGGAACGCTTCGTGGAAATATTCTCTGATCCTGCGGGGATTTTCGAGGATCCTAAGAGAAAGACGACAATCATAAATCAGTCTGACAAGGATAACGTCATATGTTTCATGAAAAACAAGTACAACCAAGTATATGTCAAAGATGTTATTAATAGCGTTAAATCTCAAAGCTCGACCAACGTCATATCGATCGTAAACGCTTTAGACAAATGCCTAGCCAAGGGAAATCTTAAAAAGAATAAGACGAAATATTGCTCAAATCTAAGGCTTGATTCACAAAACATACCGTTATTGCAAGAGTTGGCTTATTTCGAGCACAAAGAACAAATTCTCAAGCATCTGGAAGCTAAGAAATTGCAAGCCGTCCACGAGAAAGAGGCCGCAAAGGAGCAAGGTATCCTGCAGACATGCTCTTGTTGCTTTGACGATGAAGTGATGCCTATTGATATCCTCACTTGCACAAGAGGTTGTCAGTTTTGCCGGAACTGCATCCAATGTAGCACCGAACTGGCTTTTAGCGAAGGCAAAATTAATTTTCCATGCTTTTCAAGCGAGTGTAATGCTGAATTTGGTTTGCCGTTGTTGCAACGCGTGTTATCTCCCAAATTGTTTTCGAAATTAGCACAAAAGAAGGCAGTGGCCGAAGTCAAATCTGCGGGATTAGAGGACTTGGAGACCTGCCCATTTTGCGACTTCGCCAATATTCCCGCGCCAGAAGACAAACTTTTCCGTTGCCTTGATCCTGATTGCATGAAAGAGTCCTGTCGTCTGTGCAAAGAACTATCCCATCTCCCTTTGCGCTGCGAAGAAGTAGAGAAAGATGAAGGTGTCAAAGCCAGAACATATATAGAAAATAAAATGACCGAAGCATTAGTAAGAGAGTGTTGGCAGTGCGGAGCCAAGTTTATAAAGGAAGAGGGCTGCAACAAAATGACTTGTTCGTGTGGAGCCATGATGTGCTACGTCTGCCGACAACCTGTCAAAGACTACACGCACTTTAATGGCCAGGGAGGCGACCGATTTCACTTGTGTCCACTATACACAGATAATTTTTCCGTTAACGAAACAAACGTGCTAAAAGCGGCAGAAATGGCAAAAAAAGAAATTGACACAGCGAAGCTGAAGATCGACCCCACTGCTGATTTGCAGAAACACTTTGGGGATAAGATCAAGGCATCAAAAGTAACTGCTGCTCGGACGCAAGAAGAGATAAACTGGGTGTTGAACCGAGCACAAGGGATTAATGAGGCGGTGGAACAACGGCAACTGATTATCTAGGCGTTTCAAGTGAGTGATTTATTTGACACGAAGGTGGATCGAGAGGTGAACGAGGAGCTTGAAGCAGATAATTTTATGAATCTAAGCAGACGAGACAGGAATAAGCTTTTTTACCAACATTTTGAGCTCCTCGTAGGCCCACAACACAGCCTCCATAAATGGTATCTTATTAAAATTGTTCTTTGATTTTTAGTATTTGAACAGTATTTGTACAGTATCTGGGCCTTTACTAGTTTTAGAACTCATTTTAGTTATGGGGTTCAGTTAAAATATTTTAACACTAGAGAGATGTTAACAAAATTCCAGTGTTGAATATATTCCGTCTCATCTTATTTTATTACTTAAAACCTTCTAATGATGATCGTAAATAGGAAGTCATTGTTAGGAGAAATGTACCAATTCTATACCTCTATTATTACTAATTATTGTAGTTCAAATGGCTCTAATATTCGAACAATATGGGTTATGAAACTTTAATAACCTATATTGTTCGAAAAATATATAATTCCATTTTCTTATGAGGTCTCAAGATTTTCATAGAAACTTGATCGTGTGTTACTTTTTCAGGAAAACCTTTATTATTTTACTAACTCAAACTAATTTAAGGAAAGTTTATTAGCAACTAGTTTAAGGGGACGTGCCAAACAAAATAATGACGTTTCATTAAATGAAGCCTTTTAGATAGTCCTATACCTATATATATATATATATATATATATTAAACTTTTTTAATGTACCAAAGTTACGTTTTAAAACTATGTATTTTTCATGTTGATATAGATTTATAAATACAGTTATATTGTTATGCTTTTTTGTGGCATTTGTTTTTCCTCTATCCATGGAGCGTTGTTTTGCTTTTCAGTAACTTACAAAGTTAAATCATAATAAAAAAAAATTGAGCGAGTCTGCTAGTACTCGAGACACTGATGTGTAAACATATCCTTCATCGACATGAAAATCTAATGCCACCTTGGGCCGCGTGACTCCAGAATATAGGCAACCACTTATTTGGAATTGCCTGGCGTTAGAAAGAACACGTTTTACACTAACGGTTACAGACAGCGTACAAAACACATTCCCGTCACAATACCGCCTGACGTGCGTTACATTTGTAACGTTTTCATTAGAATGTCTAATATTACACTTCACGCATAGCCGTGCGCTCGCGTCGCTCGCTAGAGAGGCGCAACGAACAAAAACTAACCCAAGGCATGCCCAAAATCAAGAAAAAAACTACAAATGTAACCTAAAGAATATAAAAAAATAGGATTAAAACTAACCGTAAAAAATCAACGCGAGCGAAACCGCGGTAAAAGCTAAAAGGGACCTATGTTCTTTACTATACCCTTGAAAATATCTGTATAAAATTTCATGATGATCGGAACAGTTTATGCGTGAAAGCGTAACAAACAAACAAACAAACATTCGCATTTAAAATATTAGTTAGGATTCTTTAATAATACCTACTGGCAACTTCGGAGTGGATTAGTTCACTGCACAAATTCGACACGAAAATCTAATGCCACCAGGAATAGCATCAACATATGGACACAGCTTACTTAGTCATCTTGGGCCGACATCTATTGATTTGGAAAAGTCAATAACCAAATTTTGTAAATTTTAGAAGAGGGCTAGGTATGACTCAGTATTGTTTTAAACGTCTGGGCATCTGAATAATACTTTTGACGGTTCGTTTAATTTATAATAGTAATATGCTTTTTTATCGCCTAAAATCCCTTTAGAATGATTTTAAATGGAAAAATTGTATAAAAATCCGAAAATTCGGAGTTTTTTAGGACGCTACTTCGGACGAATTTGTCGTGCATTTTGAAGCGAAAATTCATTTTAAATTCAACCGTCCATTAAAAATAAGCTGTGCTATGGATCCAAATCATAAATACACTGCGAATGTAATAAATAATACTTTTGACGGTTCGTTTAATTTAAAATATGCTGTTTTATCGTCTAAAATGCGTTTAAAACTATTTTAAATGGCAAAATTGTATATAATACCGCCCTAGCGGCTAGAATCGGTTTACACATTTCCGTCCCATTTGCCGAGATTTACCCTCATACCGATACCGCCGCGTAAGATGTTTACACATCAAATAAAAGTCGCGTGTAACACAGTACCATTGATTTATAGGAGTGGATAAGCAATAAATATATCAAACTTGGCAAATTTACGCCCGCGAAATGTAAACAAAGATATTCAAATTTGGACTTGCGCATTAGAAAATAAGAAGGCGCCAGTTGTACTGTGAAGTCAATATGCAGGCCCGGACTTCAAAATTTTAAATCGTATTATAAGCATAATCAGAGATGATATCATTACATATAATAGGTGTTTTTCTTTCACCTACACCAACTGCACTTGGTGTACGTCAGTGTAGCTCCACCTAATATTCGAGCAGCAGCGAAAGAAAAAGCCATATCAAAAATCTGCGCCAGTTCGCCATTGTCCCACCAACTTACACCAACAAAATAGTCGGCGGAGAAAGTGCTGCATTAAATGGCACTCAGTGCAAGTGCACCGGAGAAAGAAAAAGGGTTGGTGCAAAAGGTGTACTTAGTGCAGGTGAAAGAAAAACACCTAATATAGTAATAGAGGTCGAAAAGTCTGCACATGGAACAAATTTTAACCCAAACTAACCAAATCTGTTAAAATTGAATATAACGTATATGAACCGGTTCAAGTGACTAAAAAAAGTGTTTCCTAAAATAGCTGGATCTTCCTGTTTTTTACATCAAGTGGAATCACCCACTCTTGGATTGGATAAGCCAATTGAGGCTGAGCAGATAGCATTAGAAGATCCAGATGATAAGGTGATTTATTTGAGTAGCAATTTTAATAGTTGATCATTTTTATTATTATTTTAAATATTCTTAGTTTGGTTTTTATTACTTTTTCGGATAAACTCTATTGTAGGGTTCGACTCAGACTTAAAGTTGATTGCCTATTCAAAAGTTGAAATTGAAAGCCTATTTTAATTTTACGTATTTTTCTTAGGTAGCTGTCGAATCAATTACACCCGATGTTTCAATGGGAAAACCACTACGTGAGGTATTAGTGTTAAACATAATGGAAATATTTCCAGAAGCACTACCAGAATATATCAGAAAAATTCGTAGTTTTTAGGACGCTAGCCGTGGCTTCGGACGAATTTGTCGTGCATTTTGAAGCGAAAATTCATTTTAAATTCAACCGTCCATTAAAAATAAGCTGTGCTATGGATCCAAATCATAAATACACTGCGAATATAGTAAATAATACTTTTGACGGTTCGTTTAATTTAAAATATGCTGTTTTATCGTCTAAAATCCGTTTAAAACTATTTTAAATGTCAAAATTGTATATAATACCGCCCTAGCGGCTAGAGTCGGTTTACACATTTCCGTGCCGAGATTTACCCTCATACCGATACCGCCGCGTAAGATGTTTACACATCAAATAAAAGTCGCGTGTAACACAGTACCACCGTCTATAGATATTCCAATAAGTCCGCTCACTCGAGCGTGCCGCGTAAAATTTCCCTCCTGCCCCCGCAAACCCCTGGCCCATCGGCTACACGTCAATGTCACGGCTTAGCCGTGACTCAGTTTTCGCAAGTACTTTTGCGATCGGACAGTGTGAATTTATTTTTACACAATAGTTTTCGCACGCTATACGCTATTTAAAAAATATATATGGTTAAGATGGATAAGCGTAGTTTTTCTTATTGTATTGTTGATGACTGTTGTGTAACTACACGTGATCTCTCCCTCTTTCTCTCTTATGGAATTGGTAAAAAAAGTATTCAATTTTTATGAGACGAAGTGAAACTAACCGAAAGTTGATTGGACGACTAACCCGAACTAACCAAATCTATTCTAATTGGTTATAACGTATCCGAACCGGTTCAAATGACTAAAATAAGTTGAGACTAAGTGAAAATAACCGAAAGTTGATTAGACGACTAACCAAATGTATTAAAATTGATTATAACGTATCGGAACCGGTTCAAATGTCTAAAATAAGTTGAGACTAAGTGAAACTAACCGAATCTAACCCAATCTAACCAAATATATTGAAATTGATTATAACCTACCGGAACCGGTTGAAATGACTAAATAAGTTGAGACAAAGTGAAACTAACTGAAAGTTGATTAGAGGACTAACCGAATGTATTAAAATTAATTATAACGCGTATCGGAACCGGTTCAAATGTCTCAAGTAAGTTGAGACTAAGTGAATCTAACGGAAAGTTGATTCGACGACTAACCCAAACTAACCAAATCTATTAAAATTGATTATAACCTAGCGGAAACGGTTGAAATTACTAAAATAAGCCGAGACAAAGTGAAACTAACTGAAATTTGATTCAACGACTAACCCAAACTAACCAAATCTATTAAAATTGATTATAACGTATCGGAACCGGTTCAAATGTCTAAAATAAGTTGAGACTAAGTGAAAGTAAGCTAAAGTTGATTCGACGACTAACCCAATCTAACCAAATCTATTAAAATTGATTATAACGTATCGGAACCGGTTCAAATCACTAAAATAAGTTGAGACTAAATGAAACATTACCGAAAGTTGATTAGACGACTAACCAAAACTAACCAAATGTATTAAAATTGATTATAACGTATCGGATCCGGTTCAAATGTCTAAAATAAGTTGAGAGTAAGTGAAACTAGCCGAAACTTGATTCGACGACTGACCCAATCTAACCAAATCTATTAAAATTGATTATAACCTATCGGAACCTATTAAAATAACTAAAATATGTTTAGACTAAGTGAAACATTACCGAAAGTGGATTAGACGACTAACCAAATGTAATAAAATTGATTATAACGTATCGGAACCGGTTCAAATGTCTCAAGTAAGTTGAGACAAAGTGAACCTAACTGAAAGTTGATTCGACGACTAACCCAAACTAACCAAATCTATTTAAATTGATTATAACGTATCGGAACCGGTTCAAATGTCTAAAATAAGTTGAGACTAAGTGAAACTAACCGAAAGTTGATTCGATGACTAACCCGATCTAACCAAATCTATTAAAATTGATTTTAACGTATCGGAACCGGTTCAACTAACTAAAATAAGTTGAGACGAAGTGATACATTACCGTTAACTTTCGACCAACCAAAACTAACCAAATATATTACAATTGATTAAAACGTATCGTATCCGGTTCAAATGTCTAAAATAAGTTGAGACTAAGTCAAATTAGTCGAAAGTTAATTCGACAACTAACCCAATCTAACCAAATCTATTAAAATTGATTATAACCTATCGGAACCGGTTAAAATGACTAAAATAAGTTGAGACAAAGTGAAACTAACAGAAAGTTGATTAGACGACTAACCAAAATTAACCAAATGTATTAAAATTGATTCGACAACTAACCCAAACTAACCAAATCTATGAAAATTGATTATAACCTAGCGGAACCGGTTGAAATCACTAAAATAAGTCGAGACAAAGTGAAACTAACTGAAAGTGGATTCGGCGACTAACCCAAACTGACCAAATGTATTAAAATTGATTATAACGTATCGGAACGGGTTAAGGGAAACTAACCGAAAGTTGTTTCGACGACTAACCCAAACTAACCAAATCTATTAAAATTGATTATAACCTAGCGGAACCTGTTGAAATCACTAAAATAGGTCGAGACAAAGTGAAACCAACTGAAAGCTGATTCGGCGACTAACCCAAACTAACCAAATCTATTTAAATTGATTATAACGTATCGGAACCGGTTCAAATGACAAAAATAAGTTGTGACTAAGTGAAACTAACCTAAAGTTGATTAGACGACTAACCAAAACTAACCAAATGTATTAAAATTGATTATAACGTGTCGTAATCGGCGCATATAAATAAAATAAGTTGAAACTCGATAAAGAAGTATTCACTTCAATCACGTGTGCTGTGCTACTCGCTACGCGCGCTTATCTATCAGTATCCCAGATTAAGCAAAAATAATCGAAACTAACTTTAATTAATAAAATAAGCGCGTTGAAACGGGCGCGATACACGCTTGATCAACCCTGCCTAACACAAAACCAAAATTAACCCTAACTAACAAACAACCAAAATAAACGTGTCTTGTCACTGACGGGAATCGAACCCGGGCCGTAGTATCACAAGCACAAAAGCTGATCCTGAAACGCAACTGAGCATGATTGCAATAGTTATACCGCAGACGCTAGACGTTTGTATAGAAACGCAAGGAATATAAGGAAATAAAATACAGTCATGCGCCTCAAATTGTCTTCTCGACCTTTAATATAGATCAATGAATAATATTGATTCTTATCAGCTTAATATCACTATCGCAAACTTTCGGTTAGTTTCACTTAGTCTCACTTATTTTAGTCATTTGAACCGGTTCCGATATGTTATAATCTAAGATTTGGTTAGTTCGGGTGAGTCGTCGAATCAGTTTTCGGTTAGTTTTACTTAGTCTCAACTTGTTTCAGTCATTTGAACCAGTTGCGATACGTTATAATCAATTTTAATAGATTTGTTTAGTTTGGGTTAGTCATCCAATCAACTTTCGGTTAGTTTCACTTCGTCTCATAAAAATTGAATAATTCTTTACCGATTCCATAAAAGGGAAAGGGGGAGAGAGAGAGTCATATGCTTTATCTCTCTTGCGAGACGAAAATTCCAAAACGTGTCGTTGGGTTAAGATATGGGTGTAGCACGGGTTTAGTTGGTGTTTTCAATTTTTTTTTTGTTAAAGACGACATCCACTGTGACAACGCATTTGTCATTTTAATAACAAAATGTTATAAGATATCGATAACTATCGACAGCCGAAAATATCAGGTTAAAATTGTTCCATTGTCGCTATTTTCCTGTTATATTTTGTAATTTGTGATCGTAATTAAACAATACTTTGGGTTGGGTTTCGTATTAACTTTATATACCTACTGCCCATACAGCACACCAAATCAAGATTACGATGTGTTCGCATTGTGACGATGTATCTAGATGCAGACACAGGGTTGCACAATTCTACGATGTAAATGTGCTACGTTTACACATTTCAGGTACACACTTATGCACAAAGGTTAAATGTCCGCCTCACAATGTACCTAGCCACAGTATACCATTTACATATACACAACTTAAGTGATCCACAGTGTGTTATCGGCTGCACAGTGATTGTGTATTATGCTTAAACTCTGCTTACACAAGGCATTTGTCCTTCTCAATTTGAACGTAAATATACTATTCCGTGTATATGTAGCTCCGTCGCCCCATGTATACGCCCTGTCAAAGAAACCAATTTTTCATGAGCTACTTCAGGAAAATAAAAGTTTTGCCGCCTGACCTTTATTCGTTCTCAAAACAGGTATTTTAAAAAAACAATTAATATTATGGTTTTTTGAGAACGAAAGAGCGGGCAGCGAAACTTTTATTTTCCTGAAGTATTTGTCTGAAGAAAAGTTACTTTAAAATTGTTCTTTTTTTCTTTCCACATAATATACAAAGAGCGGCTAAAATATAGAACAAATTCATTTAAAAATCAGGTATTGACTTTTTAGAAAAATGCTCGATCACGTCAGTTATAATTTCTGTCCCGTTTTTTTTTGGCATCAAAAAGAAAATATACAGAGTGTTTCAAAGAAGTAGATTTGATGTCAATTTTTTTTTTAATGAAACACTATTTTTTAAAATCCAATTTTCAATTCTGCGTCAAATTCTATGTATAATTCACGTAGCATACTGTAGCACTTTCCTGTCTTAATTTTTGATAGCCTATCGATTGATGGCAACTTCAATATCTCCAAAACAGTTAGATATGGAGTATAGGTTCATGCTACATGAATTATGCCTAGTATTTGACGAACAATTCAAAATTGGAATTTAAGCAATAGTGTTCCATTTAAAAATAAATTAAATTTGATGTCAAATCTGCTTTTTGACACAACCTGCATAATTTCTTTTTAGAGCAAAAAAGCAGAACAAAAAATTATAATGGACGTGTTGGAACATTTTTCTAAAAAATCAATACCTGATTTTGAAACGAATTTGTTCCATATTTTAGCCGCTCACTTTATGTAGTTACTACTAAGGAACGCTATCAATTGGTGCAACAGAAAGCAGAAGTAGGAAAACACTAGAAAATGACAGAACAAGAATATTAAAATGTATTGAAAATATTCAAATAACATAGTAAAAACGCAAATATATCTTATGCTATACATTGTCAGCCTTTGTTGCAGCTCAGTAGCTCTCTTTTCAGCCATTCTTCGTTTTTTGAAACAAAAAAAAATCCTCCGGTCGGTTGGTTGCTTGTCGTAACCATTCGCAGACCGCTACGTCGTCGTTTTGGAGCTCAATTTTGGCAAATTGGGTATTGGACAAGAGTCTTTTATAAAGTCACTGCAATAGTACAAAAAGTACCTATAAGCTGAGCACAAAAGATCAATTGTTATGATTGTAACTGTAAAAACTCTGAAGGATGTTCACTTTCTAATTAAATAAAAGTAAATGTGCAGAACATTATACGCCGTGATACCCAATGACCTTTGATTGTGCCTTTCCTACAGCATCCATACCCAGTGTGGCCTTTGAGCTATATATGAACGAGCCGGTGCCGGTGCTTCGCAAATGTAAGCATCCATTACGATTTTATATGTAATTCCTGAATCTATAATTCCATTATTTTCGAGTTCCACGTTTTCCTTTACAAAATTAGACAAAAATAAAGAACAAGACTCTGGTTTGCTATTTCCGTGATATATTTTTAACACTTTATTGATTTAAAGTGTTCCAAAAATAATAAAATTGGGCAGTTACGGTTTGATAAAAAAAAGAACCTTAAATTGACATGCATCAAAAGGTGTTGAAAAATTTTGTATCAAAAATCAGTGTAGCGATAATCGTTACTGGATTTCCATGACCGCCTAGGTATTCTATAATAAGAAAGTGCATACCACCCCAGATATTTATACATGGTAAAATGACTACTACCTGCTACCACATGAGATACAAATGGCCAGCATGCTAACGCTCTGCGCTGGCATTGTTCCATCTCCCTCGAATGTAGAAACGACAACACACAACTGCAGAGTGTAGGTTATTACACTGTACTATTACTTTTATGTGGTGTATACACAAAATTTTACTTAAAGTCATAATCACCAAACTAATGATTTAAACTTTATCAGCATCCTATACGAACGTTAAATTTCAAAATTCTAACGACCCAAATTAACTTTACGTTATTATAGGTACATAAACATTTTAGGTAGAAATCCAACAAATTACATTAAACCATTGTAAGCATCATGTAGGGACCTATACGTACGTTAAATTTCAATAACATTCCAATGATCCATCTGTACTTGTATAAATATGTTAAGAATCTTAGGTGCATAGGGTTAGTTTGGGTTATAAATATTATTAAACATTGTAGCCCAATATTAATGGTACCTATGAGTAATAAAGTATTTATCAATTTTTACTATACCTTATAATCCGTTTCAAAGTGCAGAGACACACACACTTCCGCGTCTTCCCAAATGATAAAACAAAAATGGCTGCTATATGATGTGGATGTACTACCCCACTTTTATAGAGGAAAGAGGATACACATGCCCGGTATGCTCACGCTGACGCTTGCGCGCGCACTGTGCCGTGCTTCTTGAATGGTAGAATGTAGATACGACAAGACACAACTAAAGAGTGTATATATAGTTTTTTGTATCATGTGTGTATATCGCACTTTTACGTGGTGTATGCAGTAGGTACAAATATTGCATAAAGCATCACACATACATATGACTTAAACCTTGTAGGCATCATTTACGGACGTCAAATTTCAACATTCTAATGATCCTTCTTTACGTTATATAAAAATGTTTAAAATCTTAAGTGCATACGGTATACAATTATTAAACATTATATCACATAATTCTATCAACATAAACATAGGTGTATCTCATATGTGTACGTCAGTACTAGATCAACAATTAGTTTCATCATAAAATATTTTGTTTCTCACGTGTATATCTTGTAGAGACGTAATTTGAATTGGACGTGCTGTATGGGTGGTATTTTTATCCATATCGTATATAATATTTCGTTTATTATTTATACTTATTTATTATAATACTAAATAACTATTACAAAGTAGTATCATTAATGAGCTATAAATGAGACAGAGAATGTCAATAATTATTCATAACAAAAAAAAATAGTGTGTGCTTAAGACCGCACGACAGAAGTGAAAACTTCAATAAGTGGGGTCAACGTTTGTCAGAATTTCGATCCGAGCCCTCGTTGCAGACATACCGGCGAAAAATGGTTCCCCCCTAAATTAGAGCACACCCCCCCCCCCCCCCCCGTACGACCCGGCGCACCTTCCATAAAAATGTCGACCTCGTACCTCTTTCCGTTCTCTCGAAATTAATTATTTAAATTTTTCCTTCTCCCCCCTCTCCTGGTTAAACGGGGGGAGGAACGGAGTCCCGTTTTCGTCCAGAATCTTTTTACTCCGGCTACATCCCCTGAAAATTTCGGCCCTCTACCTATACGAGAAGTAGAAGGAGCGTTTCGTTACATATCCGAGCATGACGCGTGACAGCTCGGTCTCATTCAACTCCCGCCAAAAAAAAACTCGAAACGCGCCTAAAGAAGTTTTTACTTCAATAAATAATCCAAACATTAATACATAGTCATATCCATATCATTTATTCCTAATAGAACGCTCCCCGTATAAAAATAATCGGTAGCGGCAATTGGACTATTCATATTGATCGTACACCGTAGCTGCACGCATTCATCTGCTGTGCCTTGGCCGAGTGTGATCAAGGTCAACGGCAATATTTTCCGCGGCACGCTGGAGTGAGCGGACTTATTAGAATATCTATAGACGGTGACAGTACCATTGATTTATAGGAGTGGATAAGCAATAAATATATCAAACATGGCAAATTGACGACCGCGAAATGTAAACAAGATATTCAAATTTGGACTTGCGCATTAGAAAATAAGAAGGCGCCAGTTGTACTGTGACTGTGTGGCCCGGACTTCAAAATTTTAAATCGTATTATAAGCATAATCAGAGATGATATTATCATTAATATAGTAATAGAGGTCGAAAAGTCTGCACATGGAACAAATTTTAACCCAAACTAACCAGATCTATTAAAATTGAGTATAACGTATATGAACCGGTTCAAGTGACTAAAATAAGTTGAGGCTAAGTGAAACTAACCGAAAGTTGATTGGACGACTAACCAGAACTAACCATATCGATTAAAATTGATTATAACGGATCGGAACCAGTTTAAATGACTAAAATAAGTTGAGATTAAGTGAAACTAAACTTCATCAACGACAAATGCAGACTGATTGCGGAGGAGACTGATAACACAGAAGAACAAATAATGATACTTGCTGAAACAACATTTAATGTCAAAGATAGGTACCTGAAGAATGATGGAGAGAAACATAAATCATGGATGATAGAAGAAAGTTTAGTTTAGTTGATTGGATGACTAACCAGAACTAACCAAATCTATTAAAATTGATTATAACGTATCGGCACCGGTTACCGGTTTAAATGACTAAACTAAAGATTAAGTGAAACTAACCGAAAGTTGATTGGACAACTAACCAAATGTATTAAAATTGAGTATAACGTATAGGAACCGGTTCAAGTTACTAAAAGAAGTTGAGACTAAGTGTAACTAACCGAAAGTTGATTAGACGACTAACCAATTGAAGTGAATACTTTTTTGGCCGCTTGAGAGTCATTTAATAAGGCCGCGTCACGACGCGGTTTATGAAATTTTCGTTTCGCGAGAGAGGTAACGTATCTCTCTCCCTCTCCTCTTTCCCTCTTATGGAATCGGACTTTTTTTCATAAATTTAATACTTCGTTGTAGCTATAGTGCTGACTATATCGTTCGGTATAATGTTTGTTAAGGTGATAATATTATGATATTAGTGGTTTTGATTCTTGAGTCATGATAATTAGAATAGAAATATCTGTTTTGAGGTGATTTAAAATTGTCAGTATGGGCACAATGGGAATTATCGAGCAGTAATTACGATTAAGTGATCTAAAATGCTCCTTCTGATCTAATTTCTTCATATTTTCTTAAAATCTGTTTACATAACTACAATGTTTTAGAGGGTAGTGAACAATCAAATTCAAAATAGAGCAGCTCATAATCACTATGCACCCCAAGTAATAAGTAATACTAAAATACAAAAATAATTCACTGGCCTGAGAACTAAATGAGTTTGGACAATTTCTTTCTAATTAACTCCCCTTTTATTTTCTCTGTCCGCCTCTCCGTCAAACTAAAATCTTATTTTAGCATATATTCTCTGTTATTTTTTGCATACGAGTTTCCCAAAAAATTATGTTCAAATATATAATCCGCATTGTCAAATACAAAACATTTTTTTGTTCTATCACTTGCCTCGTTAGAGTGGTTAAGGTGCGTACAGACCTGACGCGACGCGCGCGCGACAGTCCAAAATTCCTTAGTGTGGACGGGTCGCGCGCGCGGCTCTAGCGCCGCCTGTCCGAGGCGCGTCGTTACCATTGATTTGTATAGGAGTGGATAAGCAATAGCCGCCTGTCGCACTACTCAAAAGTGGCAACCTATGGGCGAAAAAACAGGTTTCTGCGCATGACAAAATCGAAGCAAAATGGAAAAACGTAAACAAAGGTGATACCGTTTTGTCATGCGCACTAAAACACTTGCCGTCTCGGCAGGCGTCGGTCAGGATCGAACTTGGCTTTTGTCTTTGACGTGTTTTCGTTTTGACGGCGCGGCGTTCTGAGTTAATAATTCGAGTTCGATTCGAGGCAAAATACCCGGCATCTCCTATTTCAAGTAAGTCTAATTATTATAAGTATTACTTATTTATACCTTATTGTTTGTTTCACTATGCTAACTGGGCCCATTTCCCAATCGGCAAGACTCCTCTACCGAATATTTGGTGAAATAATCACTTTCGAAGTCCGGGCCTGCCTATTTACCTTCACGGTGCAACAGCTAGCTCCTACTAATTTTCTAATGCGCAAGTCCAAATTGAAGTTTCTTTGTTTACATTTCGCGGTCGTAAATTTGCCATGTTTGGTCTATTTATTGCTTATCCACTCCTATACAAATCAATGGTCGTTACCCGTCTGCTGTCGGTTTTTCGGCGGCAGATCAAAGAAAGAGCGAGGCGCAGTGTGGACGGGTAGTAGTAGGAGCGTAGCAATCGCGCGAGAATCAGTGAAGAAGTGGAATAGAACTTATTCGTCTCGTCAGGTCTGTACGCACCTTTACGAAGGCCTCAAAAATGCTCTCTTTTTAGCATTTTATTGACAATCAAGGTGACAGCATATCTGTACTTTTTTCAGCGAAAATACTAATTGAAATTAAGTCCGCAGAAGGACGCGGCAGACCACCTCAAAAGTGCTCGAATTATCAGCACAAAACGCAGTCAAACTCTAAGCACTAATAACATATTAATTTGAAATAACACGAATATCACCATCGAACAATGACAAAAAAAAGTCGCGATTAGCACAGTACACACATGACAGAAGCGAATACTTCTTTATCGGGTCTCAACTTATTTTACTTATTTGAGCCGGTTCCGATATGTTATAATCAATTTTAATAGATTTAGTTAGTGGTCTAATCAACTTTCGGTTAGTTTCACTTAGTCTCAACTTATTTTACTTATTTGAGACGGTTCCGATACGTTATAATAAATTTTAATAGATTTGGTTAGTCGTTTAATCAACCTTCGGCTAGTTTCACTTAGTATCAGCTTATTTTATTTATTTGAGCCCGTTCCGTTACGTTATATTCAATTTTAAAAGATTTGGTTAGTTTGGGTTAGTCGTTTAATCTCATTCGGTTAGTTTCACTTAGTGTCAACTTATTTTATTTATTTGAGACGGTTCCGATATGTTATCAATTTTTATAGATTTGGTTAGTCGTTTAATGAACTTTCGGTTAGTTTCACTTAGTCAACGTATTTTACTTATTTGAGCCGGTTCCGATACGTTATAATCAATTTTTCATAAACCATGCACTCTCATGAAACCAAAGAGGTATTTTTGATGTCAAATCGAGTTAAATACACCCATTTTTTTAAGTATATGAATACACCAACCGATCGTTTAAAACTTCAGTTTTTCTATGCACAAATGGGGTAAATGAAATATCAATTTTTTAAATTCCTGGCGCCATCTAACACTTGTGACAAGTACTTGTAAGCTACATACATGTTTACAAGCCACTGTACCTACATATTACTGCGTCAAATGTGTTAAGTGCACTTACCACCACATTTGCGTGTAAATATATGAGACTTTGAATGGAAGTAACTGGGTAATTACATTTAACGTCCTTGGGTAATTATCAAGAACTTTTAACCCTTAGGTAATTATCACATTCGGACTTTCCTAACCTCCAAATTTAAGGTGGGTTTAGTTGGAGTGTAAGCAATGTAAGCATTGTTTCATTTAATCAAATCGAAATAAGTATGTTTCTGCAGCGTTGCTTTATGCGGTGAATACAATAGATCATCTAAAAACGATTGATCTTAAATTCATGGAATCAGGTCATTCATACCTTGATGAGGGTTGCCAACCGTCCCGATTTTTGGGGCGATTTTATTACGTCCCGCCAAGCCCTCTGGCGGGACGCTAAATGTCCCGATTTTCAATCAAGAATCAAATTCGCCCGCAAAAACGACAAACAGATACAAGATACAACCGTTTTATATTCACTCCTTATATAAAAGGCAACTTACAGTTGAGGTATATTAAAAGTGAGTTACAAATAAAAGTTAATTTTACACAGACATGTAGAGAATTTTACAAGCACGCGCTTGGCAATAAATCAAAGCTGACTTCGGCAAAAAGCCAAAAAAACTCCATTAAAATAACGCAATAGAATATATTTTAGTTGTTAGTTCTTAGTTATTACAAAACAAAATGTTATTTTTACATTGCATAGGAATAAATTTCCGTTGAAATATATGTTATCTACGCAGAATTAGAATTTACAAAAAGTAGCCTTTTAGTTGTTTCTCAATGATACGTTACGTTTTCATGTTACATATGTAGGTACATACTAGGTATATTCGGTTATTTTATTTTCTTTACTATATGTCCTATTGTGCCTAAAAATGTTTTTCTTTTAAATTCGAATAAAATTTATTCTTGACTATATTCTCATTAAAAATCCTCCCGGGATTCAAAACTGATGTTGCGCACAGCAAACTTTCAACTCTACTTTAGGTCCCGATTTTATTAGGAATGTCCCGATTTTTTATATGCAACATCCCGATTTAAGAATTCTTGGAGTTGGCAACCCTAACCTTGATGCTGAAAGGGCGCACAAAGATAAAAAAATATATTCGACCTCGAGAATGGCAATTTCAGTTTCGATGGCAAAAATCAAATCGCGTCCCTACAATAGCGGCGTTTACACGGGCGTTCCATTTCTTCGGTTTTGGAGCGCATTCTGGCGTCTCACGACGTTGCGCACGACTGGAGCGGACGCTTGAAGCGCCCGACATAAAAGTTTAAGACACTACAATTATACGTTCCAGTTCTGCATATTTGGAGTGGGAAAGTCAAAAACGTACGTGTAAATGTAAAACCATACGATTTTAGAGTGGCATGTGGAATTTCCACCGGGTTGGAAAGTTCAATATAACACGCCACGAGGTAAGGTTATTTAGTTGGATTCATGGACAGAAAAAAAATAAAAACTCGTGCAATTGCCTGTGCAGCAGCATACGTATTCCTAAATACAAAGAATACAAAAAATAAGAAAATTTGGGTAAAAAAGTGGCGTCAAGATAGAAATCGCTATGGGCATATGCCCCTTTTGAGAGAACTTCAAGATGACCCAGATGACTTTAAAAATTATTTTTTTCCTTATCCACGACATTGTTCTTTATGCTAAGGTTCAAATAAAACAACGTGTTATGTACTGTCTAAAAAAGTGCCAGTGTAAATGCAAGGCAAGTTGTATCTGTTCTGCGCGACTGACGTTCACTCCGTCTTTGCGTTCCACGCGCTGATTTACCGAGTTTTTACACGGGCAGGATAGCCTGCGCGATTGGAGTTTACGCTCCAAAACTGTGGAAAAAACCGTACGTGTAAACGTCGCTATTGTCAATGTGTTAGAGTATGGAGATTTTGTTTTATTTACAGCAACTAGTGGCTGATATTGTTTCGAATGCGACGCACAATCACAATCCACAACACGAAAAAGTCAATTGGCTTCAGGTAAAATGGTTTCGTTTTCAAAAGGAAAATCCCTTTGTACTTCAGTATAAATACGCACTTTCCAACGAAGCGTTTCTTATGTAACGCATAAAAACAAGCCTTGGAAAAAAAGCTGGAAATCGGTGAATTTAAAATCCAAAAATAGAGCCAGATTACCAGTGTCAGAAAAAAAAGAAACATTGATTAATTTCTTTATTAAAGAGTTTCTTGTAAAGACAATGGCTAAACTTAATGAAACAAAATTTGATGATTGGGCTAAACAGAATTTTTAATAACGTCCAAGTAATAATAAAAATTTATTAAAAAAATAAGCTGTATTTTTTGTAACCACCATCTTGAGCCGCAGTGTTGTACAACAAATGTGGTGCAGAAAATCCATACTAAAACTTTTTTTAGGCTCAGAACAAATATTAGTTTGACCAAGCTTAGGATTTTTAAATCAGAATAGCATCCATTTACTAAACACAAAATTAGAATTACAATTAAATTTTTAAATGTAATACTACATCATATCAAACTTTTAAATTCGTATTGCTCAAAACTAAGATTTTGACACTTACCACATTATTTGTCCTCTGTTTATGTGGTTGCCTATATTAAGTTGTGTTTTCATGATTTAGCGGTCGGAGCACTTAGTACTAGCGCTGTCTCTCTCGCTCTCTTATTCGGTGAAGGTGAGTCAAGAGAGACAGAAAAATGAAAAGCGTACTTGGAATACACCGAGCGTCAAATCAAACACGATGTGAATGAGCCTAATCGGTCGAGATCCTCTAATTTTTGAGATTTGTTGCTACTCTTTAATTTTTCATTCTCTCCATATCTCTCTTGCGAGACGAACATTTTAATATTACACCAGCGTACCGGCGTTTTGCGATCTGGTTGGTTATAGCAGGGTACGTGATATACGCGGCGCCAATCGCCATGTTCATTACGCTGTCAAAATTACGCCGGAGATACGTAAGGTTCTTGTTCACAGAGAGGTGGAGATACGCAGAAAAGTTGAATTTTGTTCAACTTTTTATCGTAAAAGCTGAACGGCTCATTTTCGTAATTCATCTTTTTTGGACTTCCGATAAGTCTTCGGTTGAGTGAACACGTCCCGTAACGGCTCTTTTGTCCCCACTGGCACAAGCCATTGGGAGTACACGTGGTGAACGTTTAGTGATCGTTTTATCTCCCCGATGAAGATTCGGGCGTCCTAGCCAGTAAAAATCCCCCATTCACGCCGGTACTCAGGCCGTGGGGACCGGAAGTCCTCGTGGGAAAATTTTGTCTGTGCCGTGCGCAGGATGTTAGCCGCCATCTTAGATGTGCAAGTTTTAAAATTTAGATAAAGTTTTTTGTGAAAGTTCTGAATCTCCAAGGGTACATATTCGCCATACTGGAGATTCTACCGTTAGTATCACCGTCCAACAAACTAGTCGCTAGGTCGCGCCGCGCGCCGGTCTAAATCGTCCCCGACACGATTGTGTTATTTATTCGAGGAAACACATGCAAGCTGCTGTATATTTCGTAAAAAGTGCATCCAAAGTACGGGCACGTATTACAATAAGTAATATTTCACCTTTCGCATGGCCCTCCGCTCGCTACCGCTCGCTACGGGGGCTCAAGAAAAGGAAACTAACCAGGGTCTAACCCAAACGTAACCCAAGACATACCTAAAATCAAGAAAAAAACTGTTTGCTAACCAAAACTAACCCAAGACATACCCAAAATCAAGAAAAAAACTGTTTAGAAACTTAACCGTAAAAAAAAATTAAAAAAAAAGCAACGGGGTTTGAACCCGAGCCGCCGATAGCCACAGAATTGAGACCCAACCATCTAAACTTCTAGACCACAACGCCTTATGCTGCAAATTCACGAAGACATAGCGCAAATACAATTTCTCGAATCAACGCCACATACACTAGATGGCGTTGGAGTCGTAAGAGTGAGAGGGAGGCGTCGCACGCAGTATTTCGTCATCGGGAACGATTTAGACCGGCGCGACCTAGCCGCTAATTCCAACAAGGGCTAGCTAAGCCCGTATGCGTGGTCGTGCTGGAGTACGGCGCTGAAAGTAAAAAGTGGCAGCCAACTCCATAAGTTGGAAGAAAGAAAGATCTTTTGTTTTGCCGAGCATCAGCATCTGATGTGATTTTTTTTAAATATAATATATTTATCTATGAATCTGATGCTGCATTAGAGAAAGTCTTTTAGTTGATTAATTTGTACTAGTTTTTGATGCTCTCTCATCAATAATAAAATATATCATAATTATTAATATAACTATTTATCATTTATCCTTTCATGTTCTAATTTTTTGTACATTACGTAAAGCTTGGTAATTTTTTGCCAATATGAGTTTTTATTGGTAAGTGAACATCTTCTAAGCTTAACAACTAATGCCCCTATTGTATGGAGAAGTAATTCACTATTAATATTTGCCATTTTCATTTTTGGTTATATTTATTGTTTATCACTTAGATTGGGTAAGAGTAAGGATACCGTGCATGACATTAAGCCAATGTACTGAAATTGAAGCCTTTTTAGCATATATATAATACGATATATGCTTTTCAGAGCGGCGGCCATTGTTTATGTGGCAAACACATCTATTGTTGTGGCGGTGCTATTTTGCAGTTATTTTGTGAGTTTTTGAACAAAGAGAGATAAAAACTAAGATTCATAATGGCAAATTGTTCGGCAAATGGTTGCAAGAGTCGAAGTGAGAAGAAGGAGCCTGGAATTTCATTTCACAGGTAATTATTGTCTGCTGACCTTGTAGTTTATTTGCATATTTCTTGTTTTAATAATAATACATAATGTACACCAAATACTTTTAACCTGAAGAGACGAGACAAATGGTTCTTTGTTTCCCCCCAACATTGAGGCACATTCTATGGTCGATAGATGTAGCGTTGCCAAATTTTAAGTTTACGAGTTACTGTACAGGGTGTCCCATTTTCGATGACATTACGGGGTATCTCACTTACGAGTAAATATAGAGAGTTGCGGTTTTCGCAATACTGTGGCACTTTTTTGTGAAAAGAACGATGGCATAAACAAAATTTTCATAGCCCGCTTCGTTTCTGAGATACAGGGCGAAATTGAAAATAATGCATTTTGGGACCCCCCTCGTATCTCCGTTATCCTTTAACATATCGCAAAGCTAAACACTTGCTCTTATATACTTTTTTACATAGAACCCAGTGGCGTAGTCAGATTTTTGCTGTGAGCTGTCATTTTTTAGCTATAAATCAAACTTATGTTTTTTTTAATGGAACACCCTGTATATTTTTCTTTGGTTTAAATGGAAATTTTATAAGCTTTTCAAAAATATATAATACATGATATGTATTTTAAATAATAAGCCTAAAATTCATAATTTCACAAAATGTATCTCTATACGACACTCTTGATGAGTATAGTATAAGCATTATCTTTTAAACAACGTTATAAGTATTAGTAGGCAGAGATTATCAGAGCAATGGAATGATCATTTTTTTATTGGCAAGACCTGTCAGTGGCAAAATTTATATTTTCTGTGTAATATTGTGATTTTTACGATGGTTGAAAACGAAAATTATGAATATTTTGAAAAATATGACATGTTAGTCTGCTTTATACAGAGCAATGAAAACTCCCGTGAAGCTTCTCAACTATTATTCAATATGTTTGTTTGAATATTTATTTACCTTTTGACTTATTTGGGTTTATTTTTTATTTAAGTATCATTTTAATTTATGGATATTCTGAAAGAAGACAACCTGGTCATTTAATGTTTTGCGGAATAAAGAGAACATGGAACGTTTATCCGGCCCCTACCAAAAACGTATAATAAGGAAAATCGCGGTAAGGGCGGAGGCAACGTTCCTTGTTCTACCAATTTTTTTCTTTGTTCCGGAAAACATTAAAAGATCAGGATGCCTTCTTTCGGAATATCTATAAATTAAAATGATACTTAAAAAAATAAACCCAAATAAGTCAAAAGGTAAATAAATATTCGAACAAACTTATTGGAATATAGCTGAGAAGCTTCACGGAAGTTTTCATTGCTCTGTATAAAGCAGAGTAACATATCATATTTTTCAAAATATTGATAATTTTCATTTTGAGCCATCGTAAAAAATACAATATTATCACAGACAATATAAATTTTGCCACTGAAAGGTCTTGCCAATAAAAAATTACCATTCCATTGTTTTTAATAGTCTCTGCCTGCTAATACTTATACCGTTGTTTAAAAGACAATGCTTATACTACAGCATATTATATGCTGTGCTTATACTATACTCATCAAGAGTGTCGTATAGAGACACATTTTGTGAAATTATGAATTTTAGGCTTAGTATTTAAAATACGTATAATGTATTATATATTTTTACAAAGCTTATAACATTTCCAATCAAACGAAACAAAAATATACAGGGTGTTCCATTTAAAAAAACATATGTTTGATTTATAGCTAAAAATTGACAGCTCACAGCAAAAATCTGATCACGCCACTGCATTCTACGTCAAAAACTGTCTAAGAGCAATTTTTTAGCTTCGCGATATGTTAAAGGATAACGGAGATACGAGGGGGGTTCCAAAATGCATTATTTTCAATTTCGCCCTGTATCTCAGAAACGAAGCGGGCTATGACAATTTTGTTTATACCATCGTTCTTTTCACAAAAAAGTAGCATAGTATTGCGAAAACCGCAACTCTCTATCTCTACTCGTAAGTGAGATACCCCGTAATATCATCGAAAATGGGACACCCTGTACATAGGCTTTCTTCATAATAAATTATAACACTAAATAGTTATTTTCCCCATTTTTGATCCATCAAAAACCGCTTCTGAAGTTCTTACATGCCAATCTGGCAATGCCGCTTCCCTTGATTCAGCCTTGTTTTACCCCCAAAATATTTATATAGTTATATATATTTTTCTATGGCACGTAGTAAAGTAAGTGCACCAATAGATTGAGCGCATTGAAGGTCGACGACCGATGGCTTTTCCCAGAAGCGTCTGGAGACCCGATGTAATTTTCGATACCGACTCTAGCGCCATCTAGTGTAGGTAGCGTTGACTCGAGCGATTGCATTCGCGCTATGTCTTCGCGATACAATCGGTTTGAAACATAAGCCGTGGTGGCCGAGATGGTTAGGTCTCAACTCGGCAGCGGCAACTATCGTCGGTGGCGGCTCGGGTTCAAACCCCGTTGCTTTTCTTTTTTTTTAAGATTAAGTTTCTAAACAATTTTTTCTTGATTTTGGGTATGTCTTGGGTTAGTTTGGGTTAGTACCCGGTTAGTTTCCTTTTCTTGGATGCACTTTTTACGAAATATTTTGCTTTATTTAACTAAAAACCAGGATATATTTAACAAAAGCCGTATTATAGTGGATATACAGTAGCTTGCATGTGTTTCCGGGAATACATTCACAAAGAATCACCCTTCTTTGTGAATACATTCCACGCAAGGCCACCTATGTAGTATAGGTGCCCTTTGGTATCGAAAATTTGGTCGGGTCGCTAGACTCTTGTGCTTTTCCCCATTCGAACTATACTAAGTTCTTAACGTTTCAAAACCAGTGAAGGCACTGCTGTAAATATGTTTATCTACTTTAATTATATTATATACTTACCTAATACGGGTACTTATTAATACAATAGCTTTATAGAAATACCCTAACAATTTACTGGTTTAGCAAATCTAAATAAACCAATTACAATTGCCAATACTCTAGATTTAATCTTTTTTTCTAGATATACCAGTTTATTTAGGAGATTTTTTTCAGTGATAGTAACATTTATAATGAAATGAAAATATATTTTTAATAGGTATTCAATAGAAGAAAATAGTTATTAAGCTACTTCTTGAATATGTCATTAACCAGATGTTTGTCATATTTATATGTTTTTAAATAAAATTTGTATGCTTCAGTTCCTTTTTATTAGTCTCAAAAATAATGATAACCAATTTATTTTTAGGCTAGCAGTGGGATGATTTAATTTTTCGTTTAACCATTGAGAGCAGAAAAACCCTATGTGTCACATAAACGTTTAAATCGGGATAAAATTGCGTATTTTTGGTTTCTCATAAATTTCGTGTTCAAATTTGAAATTATTCAGGAAATAAGTTTTCGGAAATTTTATTTCATTAATAGCTGCTGAATAGTATATTATGCAATGACCATTCATTGCAAATGTAAGTTGAATATACTATTTCTATCATAAAGCAGTCTTTTCGGTACGCAAAGTAGTGTCGAAAAGAAGCTCTTTTCGACACTATTTTTGATGACTGGAACAAAATTGTTCAATGTCAAAGCTCACTAGCAAAAATTTCGACACCGTTTTGAATGGGATTCCTAATAATACAGACGTCAAAAGTGACAAGATGGCCGTCCAACTTTTGATCGCAACTTGAATAAATTAATGTTTTTCATTAAAAAACGTGCAAAATAGCACTCTTCGCCCAGTTTTGTTTGGTTTCAAATGGACGTTTTAAAGCCTGAATTTGTGCGACGCGACGCGACGTGTAGCTTTTTTGTATTTCGTGAGTGATTTCCTAATATTTTTTATAAACTTTATATCAAAGTAACGATGGTCTTGCCACGGTAAATGTTTGTGTATTTACCGTGGTCATTGTTTATTTCTTATAAAGACAATGCCGTGGTCTTGTGGTGTGAGGTCACCGATCTTGGAGATCGGTGTGTGAGGTATGCAAAATCTCCAGCTATTATCATCCGAACCTGAGTTTCCACAAGTAAGTGAAAGTAAATGAAACACAGTAGTACCAGAGTATTGTTATACTCGGGTAGTACAGTGGGCATCATTTTGTGATGTGATTAATTAATATTTTATAATACTTACCTATGTATGTGATATTAATGGATAATCTGATATGTTTGCAGTCATTTACCAACCTCTATCCATTAAATCATTTTTGAAGTGAATACTTCTTTGGTTTGATGACAGTGGTTTTTCAAGGACACGGAAAAATTTGGTGACACAACAAAATAATTACTTTGTGTTAACTAACCTTCAGATCCCATATCTAACCCAAACTAACTCAATCTAACCCACACACTATAAATAAAACATAAATATATTTTAAATAATGCACCGGAATAAATACCATTATTTAAAATTAAACGTATTTACTTTATTAAAATTATTATTATGATGGACTCACATTTTCAAAGTCTACGCATATGAAACGGTCCCTGCTTTCGCTCAGGCGGACGCGGGCAACACTACATTTAGTAGTGGGGACCAAAAACAAATGTCTTTGGTAGGGACGAAGTTTGCTCACGAGGAGGATTCGGTCGGGGTAAAAGTTTGTACACGATACATAAAAATATAAGGCGGCGGGACAATCGTTTTGTTGATATTTGATGCAAGATTTCGGATTTTTATGAATGAGTTGTCGGGTCTCTTTAGGTTAAATGTTTTTGATGTACACATTGTGTTAATTACCTCTGAGTATATCATGGTAGGGATGTTTATTTAATTATCGAGAGTAATTTGATACCCGATCTTGGATATTTTTAGTCATCAAATAATCAATAAAGCGCTAAATCTTCTTCAAGGAGAGCCTCTGTTGAATGACTAACAGAGGCGTAGGTAATATATTTTTCATACTCTATACTCTACCTATAAAATGGCTATATTATTTTACGACTGAAAATTACTTTAACTTATTAATTATTATTTATTACTTATAATTTCAATTAATTTATTGAAGTTACCCAGTAATTTATGTGGCAGCTGCTAACAGGCTTTTTCCCATCTTATCTGTCCTCTTCTTTCCTTGTCTAAGGTTTATCATGTGTTGTAGGACGCGACTCCTTACATTTTACATTAGGACGTCAAGTTAAAACGCGCGTAAAATACGTTACGCTGACGATACGCACATGAGGACCCACCATCATGAAACCAAAGAAGTAATAAAAAAACGTATGCACTATATGTGCGCATATCTGAAGTGAAACTTAAACTTAAACGCCCTATAGCCTTATACATATCGTAACGGATTTGGTTAGAAAGTAGTTCTTTAAATATACCACTCAATTAACAAAAAGGAAAGGCTACATGAAAAAAAATATATATTCTTCATGAAAGTTTCGCTTATGTGTTGACAAGGTAATGGAGCAAAACCCATATTTTTTGCTTGTAAACTAACAAAGATATCACAATAAAATCATACATATCGTAACGGATTTGGTTAAAAAGTAGTTTTTTTTTATATACCACTCAATTAACAAAAAGGGAATGCCTAAATGAAAAAAAATATATTCTTCATAAAACTTTCGCTTATGTCTTGACAAGGTAATAGAGCAAATCCCATATTTTTTGCTTCGCTAACAAAGACATCACAATAAAACATCGTTTTTCGGGACATCTCGTCGTGTCGCGACCTTCAAATTTTACTCCCCGGCGCGCGTTAAAAAGTTTCACCAGAGTATAACAAACCATGTTATACTCTGGTTTCACTTCAAAATCGTGGCTCTGCTTGCTTTAATGAATTTATTTACCTGGTTCAAGTTCACCAGTGTTGCCGATTTGGCAGTAATAAGCATTATTTTATATCTTGATGTATGAGAACTTGTATATTTTTATTTTAGTAATTTCGTAATTAGTTGAATATCCGGTCATATAAAAGATATCAGATTTTCTAACATCGAATTCGAAACCAGAGTAAGTAACGCTCGGCAGGCATATATTTTATTCCTAACCATCTTCAAGATTCCTTCCGCCTAACGAATCATATGCTTGCGTGCACATCATAAACACATTTCTGCCAAAAGGTATATTTGTGTTCCAGGGAATTGCTTTCAGCGAGCCTCGTCGCTCAGTGGTTAGATGCTGTGTTTGTGATACGGCGGCCCGAGTTCAATTCCAGTGGCCAGATAAACCTTTTTTTATCCGATCGGACGAAAAACGACGCCTTTCCGATGTGTTTTCTCACCGCAAAAGTCATGATTCCAGTATATTGTATTCGTTTCTTGGCAACATGCAATAACTGTACAAGAATATAAAATAACAGTCCGGGAATATAACATTCCCGTCCTAGGCCGGGAATGTAACATTTCTGTCATATTCAAACGCCTTGTAAGTCAGATCTGACGTCTATCAAAAGTAACATTTAGCTGTAGTTTCCGTAGCTACGCAATAAACTTCAAGCTCGCTCGATTCAAAACTTAATATTATGTTGAGTTTAAATTTAAAACACCGTTTTTATTTACAGTAATATTTGGCTCTATTTATATAAGTACGTATTCTAATTAATTTCGATCGGATAAAAAATAGTATGTGCAACTCGTAGGAAAAGCACATTCCTGGACTCCTGTGTTGCTGGCCTCGGCTGCGCCTCGTCCAGCAACTACCACAGTCGTCCAGGAATGTTTTGCTTTTCCTCCTAGTTACACAATATACTATTTTTGGAACTTTTCGCCCGGGTCCTCCCGCCTGACGAGTCCTGGGCTTGCGCGCGATGAGGTGGTAAAGTCCTGAGAGAGCTCTTCCCTTTTGTGCTCGAATATCTTACTGCTGCTCCCCGATTAAATTTAACTACAAATACTACCTGTAAATAACTGTTCGTGTGAATCGTTGTTGGAAAAGGTGTACGATTGGGTTAGTTTTGGTTAGTTCCTGTTTGTTGAGCCCCCGTATCAAACGAAGCGAGAGGATGGCCATGCGTGAAGTGAAATATTAAACTTATTTAATCACAAAAAGGAAGAGCTCTCTCAGGATTCTAACGTTTCGTAATAGATGTCATTATGATCCGGAAAATTGCTTTCAGCGATCCTCGTGGCTCAGAAGCACCAACTAACTTTTCGATGCAAGAACTGCGGACATGCGTAGTGGCAAAACACGAATAGGTATTACTATGACCCTCCGCTCGCTACGGGTGCGCAACCAAAAGAAATTAACCTAAGGCATGTTAAAATTAAAAGAGAAAACGTAAACAAAACGTTTCTTGCGACCAACGGGACTCGAACCCGTGGCGTACGAATGACAACCAGAACGTCTAACTACTGCACCACTATATGTTTGTAAAAAGTTTTTTTTTCATTTTGGTCATACTTTGCAATGTGATGCGCGCGTTGCGGAGGACTCATCAAGCGGGGAGACTCTGGCGGATGGTTCCAAAAAAGGTCTGCTAGCAAGGCATGCTTTTTTATGGTTTTGTTTGTAAAGTTTTCTTTTTTGTTTGGTTGCGCTCGGAGCGAGCGGAGGGCACTGCATGAATTGAAAAAATATAAATGTAGAGAGACGTGGAGAAACGGCAAATCAGGGGTCAATCTCGAATGCTTGCGTGGTTGCCGGCTGCTTTCAGAAATTCACTTGCTTAACTTAACTTAATACTAGCAGGAAGGGATTTAGAAAGAAAACACACAATTTCAACAATAAACCTAATACAGCATCTCTATTTGCCAACTGGAAATATAAAAGATTGGTGACTCCAAAACCCTGATAACCTATGCTAACCTAGCGTTGCAACGAAAGAATTATTCTTTACTAATCCAACCTACCTAAACTGAGGTTAACCTAAACTATCAATTCTTAACTAAAAACTTACTCTAATGCGACTTATGCTTAACCCAAAAGATAAAGAAATGAAAATAGAATATTGCGAAACGTAACAGAATGACATTGACATCGAGCAGAGAAACAGAGCCGCGTTATCAACTGTTAAGGAACGGTACTACTACGACGAAGCTACTTGGATTATGGTATCCACGAGTCCACGGACAGGCACTCGAATGACGGTCCAACTCCAACATCGGTCCAACGTAGCTCCTCTGACTTGGTCCTGACGGGTATGGATATACGCGGCCTGATGCTTAGAAGGATACGGAAACATGCGACGATAGCGTTAGGGTTCGGATCATAACAAAAATAAGGATGACGACGATACATAGGATACGGTGCGTCATTAACAAATGACCTGACGAGGCTTCCTGCATACATGAAAAATAAATCCCGGATTGCGCGTGCGCGGATACGTCATTGCTTTCCGGTCGTGCTTCGCTACTACGATTTTACGCCGTCGTGGAGGCGGTAGGCTAGTTAAGGAACGGGGTAGGTAGACTGAGTGTGAGAGAGAGCTTGTAAAGATAGAGCCGACCGGAATGGAAAGACCGAGGCCGGCTTGCAGTGTAGAGAGAGAGAGCATGTGTAGTGAAAGAATAACTGATCGGAATGGAAAACCGAGACCAGCTTGTGTAATGTAAGGGGGTGAGAGAGATGAGGAAGGGAGGAAGGTGGGTTGAGTGTGAGATAGAGCTTGTAAAGATAGAACCGACCGGAATTGAAAGACCGAGGCCGGCTTGTAGTGTAGAGAGAGAGAGAGAGTGTGTAGTGAAAGAATAACTGATCGGAATGGAAAACCGAGACCAGCTTAGTGTAGTGTAAGAGGGAGAGAGATATACCTACAGTAATACCTATATAGCAGCAGCGAAGGCGGACAAGAGAGGCGGCGACGATGGCGGTCTGCCGAAGGCGGCTGTCATGGCGGCGACCTGCAGGAAGCGGCGTGGGTCTGGCTCAGCTTGGCGGTAGTGGTGGTCCTCTTCCACTGGTCTGGGCTGGGCTAGGCGGCTGGCTGGCTGGCGACGTCTTCTTCGAGAACCCGGGTGGGCTCTGCCTGTTCCTGTTCAGCGCGATGCAGCCCGGTTTTGTTAACTCGACTCGTAGTGGGGGATCACGTCATCGGCCGGCCGATGAGTGGGGACTTTCACGCGCACGGTGCTGCGACGGAGATCGCGACGTTCTACCGGTACCGCGCGAGTACTACGGAAAATGTGAAAACCGATTTCCCGGCTTTTCGCGAGGGAATATTTTATTGAACTGTGTTTAGAATATTTAAATTATATTTTACGAAAAAGAATGATGGGAATAGCTCGTAAAATAAGAAAGTTAATCCGGCTTGCATACCATTCCCCTAAAAATATAGTAACTTCGTTACAAACGTTACACATTTTAAACATTAAACAACGCACGTCAGGTGATATCTGTGACGGGAATGTGTTTTGCAGGCTGGCTGTAGCCGGTATTGTAAAATGTATTCTTTCTAACGCCAGAAAATAGGCAACCAATTCCAAATAAGTGGTTGCCTATATTCAGGCGTCACGCGGCCTAAGGTGGCATTAGATTTTCATGTCGATGATGTCGATATAGGATATGTTTACACATCACTATCTCGCGTACTAGCAGATTCGCTCAATTTTTTTATTTATTTTGCAGGTTTTTAATGAAAAACATTACCTATATTCTAATCTCGATCAGCAGTTGCGCTGCCATCTTGTCATTTTTGGCGTCTTTATTAGTAGAAATCCCATTCAAAGTCGCAATTTTTGCTGGGAATTGATTGGACCGTAAAGATATGGGTAATTTTGATACATTCGGCCGTTACGCATGTCCGTAGCCTTTGCATCGAAAACTTAGTGGGTCCCCTAGATACTTCGCCGCACTGCGTACTGACTCCGTATCACCACGGGTTAAAAGAAACTGTGACTCATAAGTCACATTTACTGGAAACACAGGGCATCATATACGTTTCTTTTATATATATGCAGGGCACCCCGGAGCATGAGATGAAAAAGCGCGTAATGACTAATCAAGTTTTTGTGTCTAGAGATACCAATAATACTTTTGCTTTCAGGCTTTCGCATGCGCAGAATTATGTATGTATCAGCTTTATCCATGTCTTTACGGTGCAATAGTCAGCCCGAGTTCGATTTCTGTCAGTAGCAAGGCATTTTATTTTTTTTTAAGTTATGTTTGCTTTTTTTTTTTAAATATTTGTTAGTTTTGTTTGGTTGCGCCCATGCGTGGAGTAACAGTACTCTTTTAAATTCCCTCCCTCCCTACATCATCATGCGAAAGTATTAGACCGTAAACAGCTATGGTCACAAAATATAAATCAGCTTGGTGCAACGTTGCCAATTGTTGGTAACGTTGGTCAAAATTATAGAATTGCCCATGGCTTTACGTTTCAGCAAATTGCTTTCAACAGCCCTCGTAGTGCAAGGGTCAGATTCTGTGCTTGTGATACGGCGGTCAGGGTCAATACCCTATTGTAGGAGGTATTGCCTGGATGGTGGCAAGACTTTGTTTATGGTTATGTTTACTTTTTTTTACTTTGGGTTAGTTTTGTTTGGTTGCACCCAAGAGCGAGCGAAGCGACCGGAGGGCCATGCATGAAGTTAATAATTGGTAACGTTGGCCTCCCCCGATTTATATTTTGCAACCGTGGCTGTTTAAGCGTTTAAGGCCAAGTTGTGAAAGCCTGAAAGCCAAAATAGGAATCATGTATGCATATATTCACATCTGACGAAAGTATTTCTAAGTGGCTGTAGCTTAGATGGTAAAGCACTCGCTTAACATGCGAGAGGTACCAAGTTCGATGTCCTTTATATTTTATTTAGTTTCGTGCGGTCTTACATGCCGTTATTTTTTACACGCTCTTAGCGTTCTGTGTTTGGAAATATATATCCTGGACCCATATTATTGAGTTATTGTAACAGCTCCCACATGAAAAGAGGGTGTAATAACATCGATTTGCATTCGATGGAAATCGCGTATTTGAAGAATATCATAAATCTCTATTATAGTCTCTCTTCCCAGGTGGGAGCTGTTTACCTTATGTTGTAAAAGAATTTGATATTTTTTACGGAGTAAAGATTCCAATAATATTTAACCGGTAGATACTCGTCGCACACCTCTAATGGTTAGTGGCGACACTAGGTACACTTTTCAATATTCACCGTTATGTATATTGGTAATAAAAATCACAAGACGTTTCACGGACCAGGTCACAATGCTTCAGAGTTGTTTTACAATTCGTTTTCACTTTACGTATGGCCCTCCGCTCGCTTCGCTCGCTAGTTACGCCCATGATACTGATGTATCATCAGTTACGCCTGTGCTACGTACTAGTGCCGTATAGGGATAATCATAATTATTATTATTGTCTCACAGTGTAATGTGCGCGGTAATATGAGAAACCTTTGTGTAGGTACATAAGATAAATCTCGCTTATTATGATTTATATCGGAAGTTATCTATTAGGAAAGATATAATCTTTCGTCTATTCGTAATTAATTTAATGTTTTATCTTTTATTCCGAATATTATCTCTTTAATGTGCTAATGATATATTTCTGCCGTATTTTATCATTTATCATTTACTATAAATATTTACACGTTTAGAATTATAAACAGTTAGGTTGCCAGCTGTACTTAGAATAAATGGCTGTCCAAGCATCACGAATTTCACTAGCTCAAAGAAACAGTTTGCTTCTATGAACCGTCTGTCGCGCGTTGCGTCGTAAACTAATAGAGGCAATAAACGTTACTCGCTCCGGGGCGCAATCAAGAAAAACTAACCGAAACTAATCCAAATTTATATAAATACAGTTTAAAAAAACACGCTAATATTAGTATTATTGTGAAAAAAGCGTGGGGCGCTTTGTGCTATATTTTATGTACATCGAGCACCCCACGCTTTTTCCACAATAATACTAATATTTTTCGTTCATTATTATTTTCTGCCTGTAAAAAAACTAAAATAATTATTAATTCCGGGAGAACGGGAGAGGGTAGGGGGTCCAAATTTTTATGGGCGCTGTGGTACCTGGTGGGTTACCTTGGGCCATATGGGGGGCGGCGGGGCTCTAATTTAAGGGGCGAATTTGGGGGGAAAACCGTTTTTTGGCCGTAGCTCTGCAACGAAGGCTTATCAAGCACCGACGACAATACAATAATTTTATAAGTTTATCTAATTATTCTGGTGAGGATCGCCAGGATTAAATAATATAGTTTAAAAAATGCTTCCATAGTACGTCGAACTAAAAAGTGGAAAATAAATATAGTTTAAAAAAACTAAAAAAACACGCTTTAATGATCAATCGAACTAAATAACAAAAAATAATTATTAATACAGGCAGAAAATAATAATGAACGAAAAATATTAGTATTATTGTGAAAAAAGCGTGGGGCGCTTTGTGCTATATATTATGTACATCGAGCACCCCACGCTTTTTTCACAATAATATTAATATTTTTCGTTCGTTATTATTTTCTGCCTGTATTAATAACTATTTTTTGTTTTTTAGTTGGATTGATCATTAAAGCGTGTTTTTTTAGTTTTTTTAAACTATATTTATTTTCCACTCTTTAGTTCGATGTACTATGGAAGCATTTTTGTTTTAACTATATTATTTAATCATGGCGATCCTCACCAGAATAATTAGATAAACTTATAAAATTATTGTATTGTCGTCGGTGCTTGATAAGCCTTCGTTGCAGAGCTACGGCCAAAAAACGGTTTTTCCCCCAAATTCCCCCCTTAAATTAGAGCCTCGCCGCCCCCCATATGGCCCAAGGTACCACACCTCTCATAAAAATTTGGACCCCCTACCCCCTCCCGTTCTCCCAGAATTAATTCTTTCAGCCCTCTACCTCATCGGGAACATGCCGAACGGATCGCGAGCTGGCGTTCGTCAGTTACAAACAAACAAACAAACATACATACAGGTGAAGCTAATACAAACGTGTTAAAAAGAAACAAAAATAACTTTGAAAAAATAAAATAACATCGACAGAAATCGAACCCGGGCGCATATTTTCGTTTCCTATTCGGCTAGCGCACCCGAGTGCGCTAATCGTGTAGGAAGCACCTGGAATACGCTGTTATAATATTTCACTTCACGCTTCGCTCGCTACGCAGTGGCGGACATATCACCGGGCAGTTCGGTGCGCCGCCCTGGGGCCCAAGGTTCAGAAGGGCCCCACGATGCCGCGGATCATAAAGTATTTTTGTGGCAGGGGCCCATAAATATCTTTTGCCCTGAGGTCCACGCGTCCCTAGATCCGCCGCTGTCGCTACGGGGATGAAAAGGGAACTAACCAGGTGCTAACCCAAACTAACCCGAGACATACTGAAAAATCAAGAAAAAAAAACTGTTTAGAAACTTAACCTAAAAAAAAATAAAAAAAAGCCACGGGGTTTGAACCCGGGCCGCTAATAGCCGCCGAATTGAGCCCTAACCATCTAGATCCCTCGACGACGAGAGCTCTTGCCGCAAATTGATTGCATCGCGAAGACATGGCGCGATTAGTTGCGTTAACCACTTAGGGAACGGAGATGCAGGTATCGCATCCGTTTTCTACACGATTAGCGCACTCGGTTACGCTAGCCAAATAGGAAACGTAAAAATGCAGCCCGGGCCGCATTTTCTTGAATAGTTGTAGGTTTTAATTTAGTGGGATAGATGTCCTCGGAGTGAGTTCCAGAGTGATGCATTGCGCCAGACGAAGGAGTTCTTGTAAAGCGATGTTCTAGGTGTTTCCAGTTGTACGACGAACCGGTGCGCTCTTGCCGTCTGTCGTGACCGTCTGACAGGAGTTGCCAGGGGCGGGATGAGGCGAGCCAAATCCTCGGAACATCTGCCGTGAAAGTATCTGTAAAACAGAGACATCTCGGAAACATGTGTGCGGTGTTCCAGACTATCCAGGTTCCGGGTCGCCGACGAGACGCACAGCTCTCTTCTGAATGGAATCCAGCACCTTTAGGGTGTGCTTTGAAAGTGAAATTATACATTAAGCTGATTAGGTGCCGCGCTAGGTCTAGCTTTAAGTCTGCCAGGAGGGGTTACCGTCAGTTCAGTCTCCCTTCTCCATTGTCTCTGGTTCAGTCAGAGAACATGTTTTATTCGCGTCTATACACAGGAATATTACTTTGGCTCCCTGGCTTCCGCATGCGCAGAATACGAGTGTCGAATCAATCAACGCCACCTACACTACAAATACCTCAATTATCAATGTCTTTACGATGCAGTGCGTTCTTTACAAGCGGCCTAGTGGTGTAATCATATACGTAAAAAAATTATATATATGGGTGTAATGGTTAGAGCAGTTGCTTGTCATGTGGGCGGCGTGAGTTTGATTCCCGTCGGTGGCAATGCGTTTTTTTCTACCTTTTGATAAGATTACGTTTGCATTTTTTTTAATTTGGTTTAGCTTGGGTTAGTTGGGTTAGTAAGATTATGTTTGCTTTTTTTTAGCTTGGGTTAATTTCAGTTAGTTGGGTTAGTAAGATTATGTTTGCTATTTTAATTTGGGTTAGCTTGGGTTAGTTTCAGTTAGTTTTGTTTGGTTGCGCCCCGGAGCGAGCGAAGCGAGCGGAGGGCCATGCGTGAAGTCCTAGACACTTATAAACGGACGCACCCATACTCTGCGCATGCGGAAGCCAGGGAGCCAAAGTAATATGCCTGTGTGTAGACACAAGTACATGTTTTTAAGCCAAACTATTTATGTTCTGATCGGTAGTCGCGGAAATAAAAAAAAAACAAAATCAAAATATTAATTAAATCTTAAATGAATATTTCTCATGTTGTCCAATTCCTAGAGTTACATTTGTTGTTCTCTTTAATACTAACTCTTATCCTGTCTTAAAAAAAATAATGATAACAATAAATAAGTGAATAAACATAATAAAATAATGGGTATGAGCTTCGCCCAGATGCGTGCCCGAACAATTATATAACTTGGAGATGGCTGAATACCAACCGGTGAAAGCCACATTACGTAACGTAGTTCGTAGAGAGAGGAAGAAGAAGAAAGAGGAAGATATGCTGTCACTGTTGTCATTTTTTTATGTCCTTGTCCTTGTTTGTGTTTGTATATAGTTTTTAAACAATTAAACATAGATAATATATAAAAAAAAATTTTAAACTTTTCTCTCAAACCCAAAACATAAGAAAACGTAGATGTAATGTAAAACAACTTTTAGGTAAGATTTCTGGACCATATTTAGTAACTCGAGAATAGAAGGTTTTTTTCAGGTTTTTGACATGCGAATGATAATTTCCAAAGCAAAATCTTACTAAAAGCCACCTTGATTTTGAAAATAGAGGATGGATTCTTCTCTTACTAATATTTTCGTACATGAAATGCATAATTGTATGTGTAAAATTTAGCACCTCAAGCCTTCAAAATACAATTGCCCAAATAATAAAAACATCACAAAAATCTTATCTATCTGACTATCTGCAAATTTCATGCCAATTGATGGTTTATCAATTCTATCAATGTTAAAAGTTTTATTTAGGAGAATGTCATAATTGTCTTTAAATTGTAAGATATCTATGATCGCCACTACAACAGTTTTATCCACAATAATACTGGACCACAATTTTTTACACTCGACACGCGTTTCGCTAATCATGTTGTTAGCATCATCAGGAGATGATGACACCTTGGTAAGACTAATTTTATTGTATTGTTAAATATTGGCCAGTTTTGGGGATGATGGTATTGGGGATCATAGGGCTTTTCTATTAAGGTTAGAAACCCAAACAGATAAAGTTAATCCCACTAAATTATATTTTAATTACAAAAAAGGAAATTTAAATTTATTGAATGCTTATATTAGCAACAGGTTTGGAGAATGGGCGCAAAAACCTGTAAATGTAGAGACCAGGTGGCTGGAGTTTAAGAATATTTTATTGAAAGCCAGAGAGCTATTTATACCTAAGCATAAAATTAAACTTAATGCTGAATCCATTTATTATAATCGCTCAATAAAAATACTAAAAAGGAAATGTAGAGTTGCTCATAAATATCGCAAAAGAGGGGTCAATGTTATACAGATAAATTCCAGGAGCTACGTAGAAAATTAAATAAGGAAAAATGTACTGCTGAGAAAAAAAAATTATTTGACCAGAACAATAAATCTCATCAGCGGAAAAAATTATATAATTATATTTCATCTAAGAAGGGTTCTACCAGAAATCTACCATACCTGATTGTCAGTGACAGAGTCCACTCAACTTCGGCTGATAAGGCTAATGTTCTTAATATTTATTTCTGCACAAATTTTTCTAGGAAAAATACAGATTTTGTTGGTTTTTCTAGAGATTCCCTTGTAGGACCTGCAGATACTATGCTTTTTCAGTTTACCAGGGGAGATATAGTCAGGTGTTTAAGAAAATGTAAATGTAGCTTTACAGAGGGACCTGATCGTCTATGCAGTGGCCTGCTGAAGTTGACAACTGAGAGTATTAGTTCTTACCTAAAAGTATTGTTCGATATCAGTTTGAATAACTCTTCATTACCCAGTGACTGGAAGAGAGCCATTGTAATTCCATTGCGTAAGGCTGGTAAAAAATGTGACCCAACAAATTACAGGCCTATTAGCCTTACATCTGTGTGTTGTAAAATATTTGAGCAAATAATTTGTAAATATATAAGAGAGCAACTAGATCAATAAAAAAATTTCTATAATAGGCAATATGGCTTTAGACCCTCATACTCTTGTGAAACAGCCCTTCTTTCCCTCACACATGATTTAATTCAGTCACTTGAGACTAATTGCCAAGTTGATGCTATTGCATTGG
Organism: Pissodes strobi; assembly: GCA_016904865.1. Classification (NCBI taxonomy): domain Eukaryota; kingdom Metazoa; phylum Arthropoda; class Insecta; order Coleoptera; family Curculionidae; genus Pissodes; species Pissodes strobi. The sequence continues at coordinate 69,628 of MU185657.1, read as the reverse complement.
ATTTTAAAAAGGCATTTGATGTGGTGCCTCATGATAAGTTGATGGCTAAATTTTCCAACTTAAATATTGATAAAAGGGTTATTTTGTGGTTCCAAAATTTTCTTCAGTGTAGATCCCAATGTGTATTGGTGGATGGATCTCTTTCAACACAGAGAGAGGTCTCATCAGGTGTCCCACAGGGGAGTGTTATTGGTCCTTTGGCCTTTTTAATTCACATAAATGATTTGCCACTTGCAGTGAATTTTACAGTGATGCTTTTTGCTGATGACTGCTTGATCTATAGGACAATCAAGGATCACACTGATGCAATGTGTCTTCAAAATGACCTTTTACAAATCGAAGCATGGCTTCTATCAAATGCCATGAAGCTAAATATCTCTAAAAGCCAATTTATTTCATTTGGCAAAAAGAAGGTCCATTTTGAGTATAAGATATCTAACAATATTATTGTCTCAGTAAATACTCTAAAATATTTGGGAATTGAACTCTCAACTAATCTTCACTGGGAATCCCATATCAACAGTCTGGTTAGAGATGCATACCGAATTTTAGGATTTGTTATGAGAAATTTAAAGAAAGCTTCTAGGGAGGCTTGAGCAAAGGCCTATCTAACTTATGTTCGGCCTATTCTTGAATACTGTCCTACAGTGTGGCATCCAAACCAGTTAGGCCTTAGAAATGAGGTGGAAATAGTCCAAAGGAGAGCTGTATGTTGGGTTTATCTGAACTTTGGAAGAGCTTTCAGCCCTTCTCTGGCATTAAATTATTTAAAATGGCATACTTTGCATCAACGCAGAGAAAATTATCTAAGGCTGATGATACACAAGGTACAGTCTGGTGTTCTATCCTTGTTTGCTTTGAAAAGTGCACTGCATCCACCTACCTATATAGACAGAAATGATCATGAATTTAAGATTGATCCCCCTAGGACTAGAACTAATATACGATTATACTCACCATTGAGTGTGGGAGTGAGGCTGTGGAACCTTTTGGACAAATCTATATTCCATGATGGTTTCCCCAGTCTCTAGTTCTTCAAGAATAAAATTAATATTAATGTCCTATAAAGTTACATTTACTCACATTATTGTAAAATTTTTTTAAGTATTGTAGAAGGCATAGTGTGATACTTTGTAGGATATTATGTAAATTTTAATTTTTTTGTGATTGTATGATTTATTTTAAATAGGTATGTTTATGTACAACCACCAGCCACTTTGGCTATTGTTTGTGATATTTAATAAATAAATAAATAAATTATTAAAATTTATCGAATTGTTTATAGTCAAGTCAAGTCAAGTCAAAATATGCTTTATTGTCCAAGATAAATCTCATTGACAAAGCTTTGTTTACAATTAAAACTACAACTAAAAGT
>MU185657.1:40699-63253 GCA_016904865.1 Pissodes strobi | reverse complement strand
GTTTTTTTTTCTCATTGTAATGTTGAATAATGTTTTGTTATGCTACAGCTATATCTTAAAATGATTCTTTTTTTTTCAGAATGGAATTGCAAGAAGACGCATACAGACTGCATCAAGTCTTGCCAAACGTAAGCTATGAGGCAATAGTAAAATTCTTAAGAACAAAAGTTCCATTCTCCGACACGGAGATCCGTTGTCGTATAGCTCTACAATATTTTCTTAACATAGAAAATGAAATCGATGATAATTCCCCTAAGTATCAAGAGTACTTGAAAGCAGATTTTTTATGTCTCAAGCACCTATTAAAAGGCATTCCTGATGAGGAAATTCAGGGCACGTTAAAGATTTTAGGTCCAATACCCGATAGGAAACTTGTGGCAGCAAAGTTGTTGCTGCATCAAAACAATTGCAGCTACAGGTAAATTAAAAAATATATATATGACAAGTTTCTATGTAGATCTCAAAGTTGAAACTTCATTGTTATCTCAGTTTCAATTTGGCAAACTGATGGGAATATGTATAATTTTCCAGTCAGTTTCGTTTAATATTAAATTTATTACCAGGCCAAATTCTCATCTCTATAAAATACAATAGTTTAAATTGGTACAAGGTGATACACAGGATCTTATAGCTAAGTTCAGCTTGTGTATCGCTGGTTTATTAAATTTTTCTGAAATATACTGGAAGATCTTGGTTTGAGGTTCAGTTTTGTTCATTCAATACCTCTTTGGACTCTGTTATAGATATGCTTCAGTCGTTGCCAGGCAAATTTGTATTTAAAGTGGAAAAGTTACAGTTAATCTAATTTATGCCATATGAAAACCACATACCTACCCCTTTTAGAGTACTTGTTAATAACACAATAACAATCGAGACACTAAATATGGTTGTAGTACCGACAAGTATACAACTACACAGTTAAAAATGACCTCAATGCAATAATTTCTTAACATATATTTAATTTAACTTAATAGTATAGTAAATGTATGTATTCAAGAGCAAGACTTTACTAGGACGGTTTAATATACTTTATTTTAGTTTGGGTAGCAGAGCAATATACAATTCACTGCATAGTGGTCCACAGTAGTGAAGTCGGGAAGTATCACCTCCAGACTATTGAACAAACATGTGTTTTTTTTTGTATGGCGCATCACATAACAATATATACTGATCTCGAATTTTAATGTTGAACCCCAGGAACTTCAATACCCCAGTGTTCTTCAGATGACTCAAGACGAAAGAACATTAATGCCATCAATTTTAAATTTGAGCCAGTACTAAAGTCTTTCATAGACATTTAATACACATATGGTCCTAATTCATCTATATAAAAAGGTGTCATATGCAAAAAGAAAAACTCTTGAATTGGTGGGCACAATTAATAGACAATAGTTTAATCATGTTTAGATACATACGTTCATCAGCAATATAATATAAAACCAAACAGGCCAAGAAAAGCGTGCCTGCAATTCTTGAACTTCTGACCTGTAAGTATTATTACATCCTTTCTCTACAACCCAAAAACTATCCAACTTATCACTTAAAAAAAAAAAATAAAAGTGACTATGGCTCTCTTTATCATTAATAACCTCATTGTATGAAGTTTCCCTAAATCAGAAGGAACTATGAAATGTTCTCAGAAGGAGCAAAGGATTGATGTCTGTAGTGGGAGCATGTCTAATAAGAATCCGAGTTACAAGTTCATGGAATCATTGGTTTCAGCTTTTTATGAATTGAGGTGGACCACCTTTTGGGTTAGTTAGATGGCGGGTTCACAGTAACCCGCTCTAAAAGTTTTATCGTCTGAAGTGAATTCGGAAACAGTCACTGTGGTCTTATGATCTTATGATGCGTACGTCCATTCTCGATTGAGATATGAGATCATCTTTTGTGTTCAGGGTCCGGAGACAGACAAGAACTTCCGTCTGCTAAAAGATGCATTTTAAACTTCTTTAACCTTAAATATGCCTAAATTTGCTAAGTTAATTCAAATCCAAATTAAAAAATGCTATATTGTCTAAAGAACATTAATCTCATTGACACAGCTTATTCACTACCAGCTAGTCATCTTGCGGCGGCATCCTTTGATTTGGGAAAGTCAATAACTGAATTTTGCAAATTTTAGAAGAGGGCCATGACTCAATATTGTTTTAAACGTTTCAGCATCTGAATAATAGTTTTGACAGTTCGTTTAACTTAAACTATGATTTGTTATCGTCTAAAATCCGTTTAAAAGCGATTTTAAATGACAAAATTGTATAAAAATCCGAAATTTCCGGACAATTTTAGGGCCATAGCCGTGGCTTCGGACGAATTTGTCGTGGATTTTGAAGCGAAAATTCATTTTAAATTCAACCGTGGCAATCGCGATTGCTGAACCGCCCAGGGCTCTGTCAGGTAGGCGCAGTGCCCGACACTCCAACTTTTCGATTTCGGTAGAGATGATTACATAGCTGGTAGTGAATAAGCTGTGCCATTGACAAAGGTGGAAACTAAAGCTAGCAAAATACAAATTAAAATATCAATAATGAAACAACATATAAAAAACTTCAATAGTCAAATAAAATTAACATAAAGATTTGGCCATCTGATACCTCATATCAGGCAAAATCTCTCAGATATACTGCATGTGTTCGTTGGGAGAGAAGGGATTGAAACCTCAAACCATAAGTTTCAAGTTTCTTCAGCAACACTGATCCACGCCGTCGAACGCTTTTGCAAATTCGCAGAACACCGCAGCCGAAACATGTCCCTGTTGAATTTGAGATATTGAGCTTCGAAAAAAGAAAAATGGCATCATTTGTATTTTTCTGAGTTTGAAATTATGTTTATTTAAAAATGAGAATACAGTTAGAACATTTATTTAATTTTGCTTCCTTCGATAGTGGAATTATTATAGCTCTTATTATTGGCCATGAAAAGTCACCATTAAGGGACGGTATCTTTATGACAGTTGCGATAAAACTTTGGCCGATCTATGGTTCGAATGTAATGACTTTTTATTTGTAATACCTTAACCCTAACTGTATTTCTTAGAATAAAGAAGAACGTTTCGGAAATACGTAAGCCTGTAAGATGGACCATCGGAACTCTTGTATTTTGCTTGACAAGGCCTTCGCAATTGTACAGTAGTATTTGTTTATATAACGTGATGATACATGGATAATAAGAGGTGCCTTATCATGGTTTTCTTTTATATTAGTTATTTACAATCAGCAAAGTCTCCTTATTTTTAAAATGTTTTATCCTATTAGCAAAGTAGACTCTTTCGCGATTTGACAATCCCCTTGTAGATACCCGTGTAAGTTTTAAAATATGAAGTAAAGGACGCATCATTAGAAAAATATTATCTTATACACTCACGGACAAAAATATTGCATTTTTCCTAATTAAATGTTTTAACCAAAATCAGGCTGTTCTTTGTAGACATCTTATTCGTTTAGTCAGGCAAGGTGTCTTTACTTTCAGTTTAATATTTATTAAGGGAAAAAGTGGAATTAAAAATATTTAATTTACTTGAATGGAAAGATACGAAGGGGGTATCAAAATGTAGAATATTCTAGTTTTCATTTACACACAGCAAGTGAAACTTCTGAAAGGTTTTGTTTGGTGTAAATTCTGCCTATTTCAAACGACGCGACGGAGCAGCCTTTTTTTCATCTTAAATGTAACTCTGAAGAACGTAGGAAACATATTAATAGTGCGATTTTCAATCATCGATAGCGCGAAAACAGTTGAATGTAGGTATATGAAATATACTCGAAATTTTACGTAGAATCAGAATTTAACATTATATATGGCATTCCATTAAAAAAACCTAAGTCGTTTTTGACGGCTTTACGACGTTCGTTTGTTTTTTTCTGATATCAAATTCTAGCGCTTTGAGCGGAATCCTACAACTTTTCTAATTTAAACGTTTTTCTAATCCTTCTTTCCTGTTCTTTGCACAAACTTGGCACAGATCAGAGGGCATTTATCTTTTTAACATTTACACTAAACGGGTAGGCATCGTGAATTATCATATATGCCAGGCTTCTTTTATATGGTCTAAGATTTTATTATTCAAATTTAGGCAGATTTGTTTTTGACAAATAAAGTCGTTAATTCTTTTAAATATTTTTGGTGTTTCCCTGTTTTCTTTTAGTAGAACTAAATACATATCTTTTGTTTTTAAATTATCATTTAGGAGAAAATCTTGAGGTAAATAAGCTGCTTCTTTTACGAAGCGTCTTATGTGGGGAAAGTCACAAGAAAAGAAATAGGGATCAGGAGTATTTGTTATATGTGAAAGTTTACATACAGGGTTATACCATTTTTAATGTTAGAGTAAGTATTTTTGATCAAAAGAGCATTACATTTCATCCAAGGGTCGACTAAGGCCAGTCCGCCCTCATGCTTTGGCCGAATTAATGTTGTCCTTGCAACTTTTAAACTGCTGTTTCACCACAATAGCCATCCACACATAGAAGCAAGTCTCTTAGCTACTCCCACCGGAATTGGCAACACCTGCGCCAAAAACCAAATTCCAGACAGGGCGTACATGTTTTCATGTTTATAAAGGTAACTCTTTTTATAAGACTTAGATCTCGGTCAATGTTTGCCATAATTACATTACGGACCTTGCTGACTCTATTATACCAGTTGTTTGTATAAAAATATATCCCCAAATCTTAATTTTTTCTGGTATTTTAACCCAGTCAAATTGTCGATTTCTAAATGTATGTTTGATTCTTGGTCCTAACTCAATAGCTTCGCATTTGTTCAGATTTAAAAAAGCACCGCTGTATTTACAGTATATATCGATTTCGCTTTTATTTACGTAACTCTAATTCGTTGAGAGAGCTTGCAGTTAGGGTTATGTCATCAGCATAAGCGTAAACTTGTATATTATTGTGTTTAAAAAGACAAATCAGGGTTTCGATAACCAAAATAAATAGTAGCATAGACAGGGGACAGCTCTGTCGTACACCCCTCCCTATGAGGATTTCACGGTTGTGCTGTTTGTTTACCTGTACTATAGAACGGGCTCCGTTGCATAGAGTTTTTAGATTGTTAATGATCTGATTATCAAAGTTATATTTAGCTATTGTGAGTCAAAGGAAATCGTGAGAGACCCGATCAAAGGCATGGTCGAAATCAAGACCTACGAGTAGGTTGTGTGTCTTGTTGGCTGTTGTGCTAGCCACAGTATCTCTAAGATTGCATAACGAAACAAATATGTTATTTTTTTGCTCATACATGTTTGACAGTTTGATATAAAAGATTCAAGATGGTGACTTAACCTTGTTTTAAGCATCTTCATGTACAGTTTATAGTCTGTGTTAAGAAGTGATATCGGTCTATAATCATTAAGATTAGTTGGATCTGTTTTTTTGCGAACCATAACGATAACACCCTTTTTAAAAGTGGCGGGGAGGAGGGCACCGTTGTGTATTTCATTAATTAGTTGCAGAATTTCAGTTTTAATTGTGTTCCAAAAGTATACGTAAAACTCAGGGGTTAGACCATCGGGTCCTGGAGATTTGTTGGAATATTCTTAAGAATGTTTTTTATTTCACCCTCAAGAATTTCCGCCTTTAACTCGGCATTACCATCATCTGAAATTGTATTTTGAAACGCTTGCTGTGGAAATTCAGCGTAATTTGGAGATTCACTTGGTTTTTTGTACAGTTCTTGAAAATAATTATGTATACCCTCAGCTATTTTATCCCTAATGCATTCACCATCAATACAGATTTTATCTATTGATTTGTTATGAATTAATTTATTTTCCTTATTCAGATGAAATAAAGAAAAATTTTTGTTTTCAATCTGTCCTGTTTCTGAATCCATTTCTCTTTCTATTTTTGCTAATCTCCCCCGCCCTCCATTTAAAAAAAATTCAATTTTGGGTTTTGCATATGTATGTACACCACCATTCCATCACTGAACGATGTCATGTTTTGGATTTGCAATTATTTTAAAACAAATCGGTGCTTTCTTTATCCAAAAAAACGGAGCTATTAAGTTTCCAAAAATTTCCACGTTTAAAAAAATCGGTATTGTCTATTGTCACCGTATCGAAACTTATGAATAAAAATACTCGGTGATCTGAAAAAGCAACTGGGATCAATTTGACGTCGCTTAGGCGTTCGCAATTATTCTTTGGCATATAAAATATATCTAACCTAGAGGTAGAGTTTGAGTGAAAATATGTATTGCCAGGAACATTTCCCTTTTTGTAAGGCCAGACGTCTAGTAACTCGAAAGTTCACGTAATTTGTTTAAGGCCCCTAGAGTCGTTTAAAGATTGACTGTTCGAATCCCTCTGTGATAGTGTACAGTTAAAATCACCCCCAATAAAGACGATCTCACTCGCTTTTAGCAGTAGACAAACCTCCGTGTTAAAAAAAAATCTCTTTCCCGTCTGTTTTGTGACCCACTTGGTACATGTTCATTAACAAATCTGATTAATATTAAGTGAAATACCTCTAGATGATTCTAGTAAGATTACATCTTCATATAATAGACCGTCTCGTATTAGAACGGCTGTTCCCCTTTGTTTTCATTAATATTAACGATAGATTTGTATCCATGAATAAAAGTAAAATCAGAAACTGCGACCTCTTGTAAAAACATAATATCTACATTATTCATATAAACAAATTCTTTCAAAAGATTTAATTTTAGGTCTGAAAATATTGTACAAATGTTTACTGTGACTATCGAGTATGATACCAACGAGTTCGTACTAACAGAGGTGGCAGGGTAATAATTACTTATTTTGTCTGGTATTCAACTGGTTTCCAAGGGAGGTTCTGCATTTACTTCGTGTGCCCATGATACATTTTGTTTTTTCAAGGTTGGTGGTTTTGATGTTTGTTCATCTCCAGATGTTTCACTTGATACCTGGTCCGGACACGGTAAATACACAAACCAGTAGGTTAACTAACACTGATTGACATTGATAGATCACCCGAACTCTCGAGGACCTTGAACGGGGCTGCATAATGCATTATAGGGATTTTCCAGAGGTGTAGCATATAACTTTGAAAACGATTTGAAATAAAAAGGGATATCTTTTAAAGCTTTTTAAAACATTTTAATACAATACAAAAGTGCGTAAATAAAACACGTATCCCATACAAAACATTTACTGATTTTTCCATATCACAATTTTCATTTTATTTGGATTTCTAAATTTTTTATTAGCATATTTTAATGTGTAATATAGTCGTACTTTGAAAGCTTTACTAAATATTTTTTTGCAGCATGTGAACAGGGATGTTCAAATTATGTTGCCTGACTAGCATTTACAAATGATTTGTAGCAAGTTTTTCAAAATTCATTTGGAATATTATTTCTAATAATGAGATGTAACGTACGAAGCTTTCGTGAGACATTTTCAAATTCCCAAAAGTATCCATATTTGCATTTTGATACCTTCTTAGGTAGCAATATAAAGATGAATAATCTAAATTCTGGTACACATTAGCTAAAATTATGCCAAAAGATTTTTCATAAATAATTGGCATTTAATTTTTACATCCAAATACCGTCTGTTTCTATACATGCTATATTCCAGCTCTACTCTCAGGTTAACATAACCAATAGAAGCAAATAAGTTTACAGCTCAGCAAAAGTTGCCACTCCAACCAGAAAAGAAACTGGAATATAATGTTCAAAATGTCAACTGAAATATTTTATTGCCAAAAGAAGCAAAAACAAAATCGCGAGAAAGATACAAAAAAATGTAAAAAGCTAGGTTAAATTCCAACAGCGAAAGTTGGCTACCTATTATATTAAAATAGAATCGCGGGAAAGGGGATTATGTTGCAATAAAAAAGAAAAAGGCTTTGATCTTCAAATAGCAGCAAGATCACCTTGTGTCAATTTGGCATACTAAAGATATTTTTGTTTTTATAGGAAACTAAATTTTTTTCAGTAGGATATTAAAAAAACAATTTCCAAGGTGACCAGAAACTATTTTTCCTACTTACGTGCCGAAAAGTGCCTTTTTCGCACTGTTTTGCGTGCGGAAGCAGTATTTTGCGCACTAAATGCGATAATAGTTATTTGTGTATTTAGAGCGCAAAGTAACGGATTGCCGCTTGAGAAAGAATGTTACTACGCGACGCGTAACGGAGCGCAGTGATCTTTCGAAAACGGCAATCTTACTTTGCGCTCGAAAAACACACAGAACTTTTTCTACAGCCGCATTTTTTTTTTAATTAAATGCACATTTTTCTCTATACTTATTCTGAAATTTGCAAATGACTGTCAGTTTTGACATATTATGTTCAGGCTTCGGGCATATTTAGAACAGGATTGCCAGCAACAAACCGTAACAAACGCACGACTGTCATTTATTTATCATCGGTTTCCATGACCATTCAGCACACTAGACGGAAAAAGTGAGAATTTCCTTTTCCATGTTCGCGCTAGAGCGCAAAATAAGGATCCACGGCATTCGTCGATTTTGCGATTTCATTTGAATTTAGTATTTAGTTATTTTGCGCGCGGCTGTAGAAAAAGTAACTTTTCCGTAATCAGTGCTTGAAAGTTACTTCAACGGAAATACGGAAAACGCAATTTGGACACTTATTTAAAATACCTTTTTGAATGCGGTAAAGTTACTTTTACGCACTGTGATTTTTTACAAAACTTATGAAAAGGTTACCTACACATGTCTCAAATTTAATGTTATTATACTATGTATACCGATGCACATTCCCACTAAATAGTATTTGATTTTCTATTAAAAATATATCTCTTGCCAAAAAAAAGTTATATTTTTTATGTTCATAGGAAAAATATTGTACCTAACACTTGCCTTAAAGTGTCTTTGACGGCTTGCATTAACTCCGCTTCCGTCGTGTGCGAAAAAGTACCACTTTCCGAACTTCTTAGGTAAATAACTATTTCATAGTTAAAATGATTTTTCTTTCAGGTATGGTTCCGCTTGTGCGTCGGACGCATGCAGTGGCTGCATGCAGCGGTCGCTGCGTTCGACGGAGAGACTCCTCATTCGGAATTACGAACAAGTGGTTGCATCGCACAAGGTAAACCACTTGTTCGTAATTCCGAATGAGGAGTCTCTCCGTCGAACACAGCGACCGCTGCATGCAGCCAATGCATGCGTCCGACGCACAAGCGGAACCATCCCTTTATATAGCATATTTTTTCGCACGAGCACGAAATTAGGAAACGACCCGCTTGCGGGGAGTTTCCTAGCGTGCGAGTGCGCTAAATGTCCTTTAAAACGTGTATTTTATGCTATTTTTTAGTACTTTGCAGGTTTTTTGACGAAAAACATTAATTTATTCTAGTTCGGATCAGCAGTTGCGCGGCCATCTTGTCATTTTTGACGTCTTTATTAGTAGAAATCTCATTCAAAGCTGTTGAAATTTTTGCTAGTGGGCCTTGACACTCAACAATTTTGTTAAATATTATAGCAACCAGTCAACAAAAGTAGTGGCGAAAAGAGGCTCTTTTACGTGTCGAAATATCATTTTGAACGCAAAATAGAAAAAATAGTATATTGTGCAACAAGTCTTCAAAATAATATATTTTATTATTGTGTGATTTATGTCACTCGCCTACGGCTCATGACATCAAACTTCACACTCATGTGAAAAGGGATTTTCACACGCGTTGCATACTATACTTTTTCTACGACTGCAAATAATACTGATATTATATAATATTTATTATAATATAATATATCAAGCATCTTGTCTTTAAATTAAAATTTATAGTTTACAAAGACCATACAAACACTTCTACAGCCATTTGTGTAACTACATAGTTGATGAGTAGGTATTGAGATGTCAGGGCTGGGACAACGCCCTACCCGGGGCGTCCTTTTAGGGTTTTGCCCTTAATTTTTGGAGTTATTCTTTTCATATATTTGGAAAAAGGCGCCATTCACCGGCCGGCGGTCTCCTCTTATGGTTTTGCCTTCCCTCGGGGGCCCACTTTTTACATATTTGGATAAGGGAGCATCTAGCGGTGAAGCCCTGAAATGGGACCCCTAGTACGGGGCCCATTTTTCACAGATTTTAAAATGGGGCCCTCTGGGGGCGAGGCTTTTGAATGAGGCCCCCGGGGGGCGAAGCCCTAAAATTAGGCCCCAAGCTTTAAAACGGGAAACGGGCTCCTGGGGTGGTGAAGCCCTAAAATTGGGCCCCCTTTTTTAGAGATCTGGGAATGGTACCTCTGAGGGCGAAGCTCTAAAACGGAGACGAAGCCCTTTAATCTAAATACCCGAATAAGACGTGTGCAAAGTATACTTTTCACACGATGTTTGAAATGTCCAGTTTTCAAGAGCGTTTTTGTCAATTTTCAGGGCAGTCGTAAAAATAGACATATACCTAACCCAGAAGGAAAGAGCCATTAAGGGAAAGTCATTATACATATTATTATAATTATAAAATGTGGCGTCATAATCAAATCCTAGAAACCAAATTATTACGCTTAGAAATTGTAATTGTGACGAAAAAAATCCATAAACTTATATGAAGGCCAATATTTTCTTACCTTAAGAAATGATAAAATGTTTCATTCGAATTGTAGTATTTGTTTTTAAAACCTGCAGCAGCGCAAATGCTACCCGTTTTCTTCTTTTGAACGTTTTCCATTGTTTACTACAAGGAATAAGGAACAAATGTTTACTACAATTCAAAAATTCACTTATCAGACCAAAGAAACGGATTACGGACAAGCACAAACTTCACGCAGGCCCCGCTTCCCGCTTCGATACGACACTGATCGTTTTCGGATGAGATACGCTACCGAACTGCGTTGAAGGTCACAGGCAGCCGAAGCGTGTGACGTGGCGAGTTAAATTACTGGTTTGTGTATTTACCGTGGTCCGGATTTCTATAACGTTTTAAGCTGGGTGAGTTCTCCAGTTTTTCCTAACATTGAGTGCTGTTTGATTGCTCATATCTGTCGAATCCTATTAGCGGGTCTTCTTCGGGTTCTTCCATTGTTACGTCTTGATTTATTTGTTGATTTTTCTGCTTGTTTTGATGAGTTGAACCCACCTCGGTAGCTGATTGATTCATACTCACAAAGTTTTCTTGAGTTAACTCGTTCCTTGGTATATTTACCGGGGGACGTATCGATGCTCTAGCGTTGTTGGCAGTTATGGATGCGTAACTGCGTAGTCTATGACTTGTAGCTTTGTCACAGTTTAGGGCTTCATGCTCAGTGGATCCGCATTTCCGACATGTTCTTGCTTGGCCTAGATAGGTTATCCAGTACTGTCTTCCAGAAATAATGACATATGAAGGTATCGCACGCTTTACCTCCATCTTCAAAAGTTTTGTGTCGTTGTAACACTTGTATGGTAGATCGCGCCAGAAATAATTTTTTAACGGATGCGATGGTTCCATATTGTGACAACGCTGTTTTGATTTCAAGGTCTGGCACCTCAATAGGTATTCTATGGATTTTTTCTGTCGTTTTGGCACTCTCATTTTATACTACGGGAACACTATAAGAAACTTGGTCTTTAGCTTTATACATCAGCTTCCCTTCAGATGACTCAAAGATCGGTTCAAATAATTCTTGAGTACTTAGCTACCTTAATAAATAAATTTCTTTCCATATATTCCAAAGGAGATAACTTCATATTTCAGTTTTAATTGTTCTTGTACAGGGTTATCCAACGAGGACTAGACAAGGCGATTTTTTGACTTTCCCTGTACTTTTATAAAAAAACTGAAATGGCCATCATATGTAATTTTCTCCCGCGAATTCGGATATGTTCAGCAAAAAACAATTGAACATCAAATAAAAATGCTAGGGGTCACTTTGATATATTTTTAAATGGAACACCCTGTATATTACTACATTTTTGCACTATCTAGAAAAATCTAAACACATTTTGTGTATAATATCCTATACCTATCTTTAGCTGTTTACCAAATATTGACAGTTGAAAGTCGGACATTTTGACACGCTCTAAAATCTAAACCGCACGAGATCAAAGAAAACGGTTTGCACATTCCTATCTTGGGTTTTCATAAGCTATCGAATGATAGTAACTTTGAATTTAACCGGAGGTTTAAAAGTTCCGGTTAATTTTATCCGCAGGGTAAAGATACTGTCATTCGATAGTTTATGAAAACTTAAGATAGGAATGTGCAAACCGTTTTCTTTGATCTTGTGCGGTTTAGATTTTAGAGTCTGTCAAAGTGTCAAAATACCCGACATTCAACTGTCAATATTTGGTAAACAGCTAAAGATAGGTATAGGATATTATACACAAAATGTGTTTAGATTTTTCTAGAGAGTCCAAAAATGTAAGGTATTCCATTTTAAAAAATATCAAAGTGACCCCTAGCACTTTTATTTGATGTTCAATTGTTTTTTGCTGAACATATCCGAATTCGCGGGAGAAAATTACATCTATTTCAGTTTTTTTTTTATAAAAGTACAGGGAAAGTCAAAAAATCGCCTTGTCTAGTCCTCGTTGGATAACCCTGTACAAAAGTGTGAAAATCCAATGCTGATATTTTATAGGGAATCTCAGTGGTTTAAACTGAATGTGTTGACTCTACTCGTTGTACAGAAAAGTTGGTGTAAACGAAAAAAAAAAACAAAAATTCACACTATTTATTTTATTTAAATCGCGATACACTTTTAACTACAGCAGGCAGCACGACCTGCACGTGCGGCGCATGAGTCGAAACTGAACTACTGAAAATGTTCAATTATTTGATTCATTTCATTTTTGTGTATCTTGAATCCTTAAATTAATTAGTTCTATAAAATTACCCCTATTAAGAGATTTAATTGTTTCATTGTTACCTCTGACAACTGTTAAATTTAATAAATAATGTGCATGTTTTCCTAGACATAAAATTGTTTCAAATAAAATTTTGCAATACTTTATATTTTTTTTTTATATTTACTTGCTGAAATGAGGATATATAAATGTTTCGCTCTATTGTGTTTTTAAAATTTTCCCAAAGCTTTTTTCCAGTTTCCAACCCCTTTTTTAACAAAAGTTTCATCAGCACATCCAGGTTCTTGAGCGCAAAATGCTCTGCAATAAAAACAAAAAGCTGTGTCCATTTATATGCTATATTCCAACATGAGTCTAAATTTCTATTCTTTTTCATACTGACGCTTACTAAATTCAAATACAGGTTAACAGGATGACAGGGCCCTTTCAATAAATCTACGCTAGCACTTGCAAGATCTCTTGTATTAATACCATCATACACAGAATTACTTGGAAAAATGTAGGCATTGCTTTTGATATATTCTCAATATTATTCGCATAATCACCAGATTAAACAGATTCTGGAGGCCTAGATGTTGATATGATACCTTTGATTTTAGAAAAAGATTCAAAGGTTCATTTGCTTCTTAGACATGGTTCTGAAACAGAGCAAAATATATTATTTTTTATTTATATAATAACTCATAACACGCTAATAACATAAACAGTTTAGAGTTTATGTTTTGTAGCTTTGTATTATATGAATTAGTACCACATTTCCTAGGGACTAAAGTGACATTTTTTTACCCTTAGGCGAAAATGAGCAATAAGCGAGAGCTACAGTTCGCCGAGGCGTAAAAGACATTTCAGTCACTTTCTAAGTTTTTTTGCTAAAAAGCAGACACATCATGGTCTAAAAAAATTGACACATTTCACTTTACTCGCCTAATTTTGATATATAGTCCCTGAAATTTTATTTTAGTCCCTACTGATTTTATTTTAGTTCCTGAAATTTCATTTTACTCCCCCAATTTTATTTAAGTTTCTGAGGGATAAAAACGCACTTTAGTTAGTTCCTAAAGTGCAAAAAATATTTTATTGTAAGCTGTTAATGTAAATAAATATAAAAACAGTATCACACAGTAACACGTAACATTCTTATTAAAAAAATTAACCATTTACATCAAATAATTAAAAACATATACTTCCTGTAAGTAATAATTAAAGCTTTTTAGACATTATGTATTATTATTTGCTAAACTAACTAACCAAAACTTGGAGTTTTAGGTTATAGGTACGATACGAATAATGGCAGATTATTGTTTATCATCTCGATAACTCCTAGCCCTGTTTTAATTTAATAATCATTAATATATTCCTTTAAATACAAAATAGTTAAAACCGAAAATATTAGTGAGTTTTAAAAACTTAAAATGCGCATCCCCCAGGCCACCAAGCATACGCCACTGCCAGCGGGTCTTGCACTTAGACCACTAATTGGGCCCAGTAGGTATTCCGCCACTTGAGCCTGGGAAAATTTTGATGACCGTGTGAACTTTTTCTCCGACTTGACCTATGCTATTTTTAAGTCTTGGGATCTTGCAGGGTTCGAACCACGAACTTTCGGCACGCGAGAATTTAGCCTAGCCTTATGAGACTCATGCATTATATTAATTCAATGTAAAGTCATAGATTTTATCGTCACAGCGAAATTCATAGAAAATAGTTCGAAGAACCGCAGCGACAAAATTAAGGTTTGTAGACCAGTGTCAATATGGCGCCCTATGGCGTAATGTTTGCCGGCCGTAGGTTTAAATGTAATTTTAGAAACATATGGATACCTGCCAAACTTTATACTAACATACGCCAATATTTACATCATATAGATAGCGGTCCAAAAATGTGTAGAAAATACATTAATTTCAAACCAAATATGCGTGAAGTGTAATATTAGACATTCTAATGTAAACGTTACAAATGTAACGCACGTCAGGCGGGATCTGTGACTGGAATGTGTTTTGCAGGCTGTCTGTAACCGTTAGTGTAAAACGTGTTCTTTCTAACGCCAGGCAACCAACTCCAAATAAGTGGTTGCCTATATTCACGCGGCCTAAGGTGGCATTAGATTTTCATGTCGATGATGTCGATATAGGATATGTTTACACATCAGTGTCTCTAGTACTAGCAGACTCGCTCAATTTTTTTTTAATTTATGTGTGGCTAGCATATACTTTAGTCACTTGGAATTAAATTAACCTTTTTAGTCCTTGCTTGGAGGGACTAAAAGATATACTTTAGTTCTGGAAGTACAAAAACGGTATTGCTTAACCGTTTAGTCGGCCGTTTTCTTCTGCACCAATAAGGACGCCAGACAACCTTATTTTCTTCATCTTCACCTTTAATTTTTTATAGCAGCAATATCAGAGGTGCCATGCGGACAAAGTATTCGTTTCATTTCAGGCTTTCTAAAGGCGCCATTACACGGCGTGTGGAGTGTCACACCTGGAGTGTGGCATGGAGTGACGCGCCTGGAGTGTGGCGTGCGGAGTGAGGCGCAACATTTTGACGATCGCGATCACACGGCCTGCAGATTTACAAACTTCTTCAAAATTGACGGGCGAAGACATCGCGCCGTGTGACTATACGCATGCCAGGTTACTTCGCGCCCGGCGCATTTGCTTTGAAGTGTGCCAAGTTTACTGCCAATTGACGGATCCCGGCACACCACGTGAAACTCGTCGCGTCGACCCAATCACACGGCGTGTGGCGCGACAGTTTACACTCCAGGCGTGACACTCCACACGCCGTGTAATGGCGCCTTAAGGTAGCATCCAAGCATACCACCTCCATTTTATTGTGGTTATAAATACATCAGTTTTTATTCCACCCTCATTAAAATATTAATAGCCCCCCTGGTTGCTTTTAATTTGATAACACCATTTCGTTGTGTTTGATTATTGGCTTCCGGAATTCATAAAGATATTGTTAATATCTGTGTTGAAAAAGAGTTTTGTGAAGTGATTTGTCAGTTTTCTTGAACTGAGCAGCAAATATGTCTAAACAGTCTATAGCTTTTAGGACTTTGTTTAAAGATGATGCGAAATGGTTATCTTCTTAATGAGGTAATGAGTACGAAAAGTGATACTTTCTCGCACGCGACTGCCGTTGACCCGAACAAGCAGTCGGCTCCTTTCACATGGGTTAGGGATATAACTTTTTCTGCGACCGCGTGCCAAAATAAAAAAAAGTAAATTAAAAATATTATATTTTTTATTTTAACATAATTTTAATCGCATTGTTAAATTACTTATTATTAATAATATTATAGGAGTAGTAATAATTTTAGAGGTAAAATTAATAAAATGTATAATAAGGTCAAAATTATCAGATTAGTATAAAATCGATTTTCTGCACTAGTGCAGAATAGTGACTTTTTCGAATTGAAAATCGTGCGGTAAAGTGGGCTTAAACGCACGCCATAGAAAGAGTACTCATCAATATTACTTTCTTCGTTTAGAGTTTACTCTTTGACATCGTAATTGAGACAGCAAAATCAAGTAGGTTTATTTAACGTTGGTTGTCACGGGCCGATTTGGCTATAGAATATCGAAGCGTAAAAAACCTTAGAACTTGTCGCCGTTCCTTATGGTTTCGAGCGCAATTATATTTATTAGCACAAAACCCTCGTAGATTCCGTCCGACTTTTGTAGCGCATACTGTTTTTGGATTGGTTGTCTAGTTGGGCATCGCGCGCAGTTACCTAATTGCCTTCGGAATAATTAGGAAATTTTATTGGGTGAAGTGGTTTAATGACAATGTCCTTTTGGCTATGTTGGGGTTTGGAACCTTCGGCAACATGCACTAAAACGGATTTTTATCCACAATACCGCAACAGAATTATTGCACTGGACGCGCGTTTCGCTAACCATGTTAGTTGTCTAAATCCCTTGGATAATTTTTTGGAAGGAACATGTGACTTGTCAAGTCATGCTTTCATTCGTGGAGCGAGATTTTCGAAGTGGGGATTCTCTGCTCCTTGAGTTCCGATTTACTAGCGTCACTTTACGTCGACCTCTCTGTGAGTCAGCAGTTTTTTGGGTACCGGTTGGAATCAATTTTTGATTTTACCTTTTATGGGATTCTCCAACCGGGCCATTTTTATTAGTTTCAGTCCATATCTATGCCTTATCTTTTATTAAGTGTTGGTGTCTGAAACTGCCCTTTGTGGGATTTGAATGCTGCTTTAGCGAGGTGAGTTGTTTTTTTTGCATTTTTTTTTCATTTCTGTGAACGCCATCATTTTAATATTGTATGACGCAAGTGGGCAGATTTTTAATTCCCTTTCTAATCTCTTACAGAGGCCTTCTCGTCCAACTGTAAGACTAGCGGCTAAGCAACAGGTAAATTATTGTTTTTTTAATTCTGATTTCTCTTTTTCTTGATGGTTGATTTTGATTACCGAGTTGTAATGCTCTTCAATTAAGAGTTGCGTGTGGAACCTTGAATATGTGTTGTTTCACAGGGTCCTACCGTCGGGTCTACTCCTATCGACAGGGCTACTTCTTCCGTCGGGTTCATTGCTGTCGACGGATATTGCTATCGTCGAGTATCCCTAACGACAGGGTTTTCCTTGGCTACCCCTGGCTAACTGTACTACCTATAGAGTCTTGCTGCCCTTCGCCTGTCAAGGAAGTCTCTTCCTCTCGTGAGCAGTTCTTTTCTTTGAAGCTGCCTGAGCAGCTACTCATCAGCCAAGTGAAAAATTTCTATTTTTGTATATATATTTCATGACAATTGCGCGCAATTAACCTACGAACTCTAACTATTATTTTTCTCCTTTTTTCTCGAACAAAGATTAACTTTTTAACTTTTTCTCCTTAACTAAGATAACATTTATTTTATTCTTATTTTCTTTTAAATGAGCTTTGAATATTGGGCCAATTTTGTCTAGCCTAAGACGCCTGATTTTATTTGATCGAATTCTAAATTTCAGGTAAATTCGTGTGATCTAGAACCAATCCGATTTTGGATTAAATTTTGAACTTTTGATTGACTGACGCAATAATGTTGTGAGTCGAACTAGTTTTTTTTGTTATTATTCTCAATTTTTCACGATTTCTGGTTTACGTTAGATACCTGTAGATCAGATATTATACTATTTTTGTTACGGCCTAGGAGACTTTGCGTTATTCTTAATTTTTATGGTGGCCTTTCTTTGATATATATTTTTTTATTCAAACCAACTGTTCATTATCTTTGTCCTACCGGTAACTTGACCGGCAAGTACTTCTGCTTAAGTTCCACTCCTTAAATTCTATAATTGATTGGTTGCTACAATAACGCCAGGTCGGACTAGTTATTTTAATTTTTTTTTGTTACGGCTGTTACCAACGTATCATAACTGATACCTATATAAACATAGTTATAGTAATACGGCTCTCTAACAAATCATGATTTTACGTCCGTTAATTAGCCATTGATTAAGTGATTCTTCGAGTTTCTTGAATTTTCCCATAACGAGTAAATATTGGCAGTATCGCTGGCCTTCGGTCCCTTCGGACACATATTTTTTGACTTTTTTTTTATTGTTAATGCTTAACGCGTTCATCATAGGTTACGATTAAATATTTCGGCGTTTGTTTAGATAAAGCGTGTAATTTATTTCATCAAGTAAGCGAGTAAAGCCTACTATTTCCCGTTGAAATATAGTTGTTACAATAAATTAATCAGCTAGAATTACTGGTCATTTTCTCATCTCTTTTCTTTCTTTTTATGATCAGCTATGATATATTTAATTTAATAGTAATAAACCAACCTTCCATTTACCGTATTCACCTGTTTTCATTTGGCTATTTAATTTCCTGAACTTCCCTTAAGCGGTAACGTTCCAGAGGAGAGGGCCGCTAAGTAAGTATCTGATTTTTTATTGCTTGCGTTCAATAATTGAAAGGTTCTGGATTTACTTTTGATTACTGTTTGAGTATTTGTTTGTCACTGACTTTATTTTTTTTAGGATTAATATTCGAGTATTTGCTTGTTACTGACTTTGCTTTTCGATTAATTTTTTAGTAATTATTTTTCCATTACTATTACTGATAAATTTCCGGCATTTACATCTGATCTAATTTTCTAACTTATTTTAGTTTTATTGATCGGTTTTCTTGATAGAAAAAAAAATAACAAATTTTCGGTTATCTTTTTATTTTGTCGCGAAGCTTAAGCTAAAACGAGTTTCATATTTCAACTTTGGGGTATTTCTCGTTTGTGCCGTCTACAAGCCCGTGGCGCCTTAAATAAATAAAACCCTCTCTGACATTTGAGCTAGGGCCTAATTTGTACGCTCGGCGACAACTCGTTCTAGCCTCCGCATCGACACTCGTAAATTCATACAGTTTTAATTTTAAATTCTCTAACTTTAAATTTTTCTTTTAATTTGAAATTATTCACTCTCGGTTCCTTCTAAGCTGGAGTGAAGGTTTTGCGACTATTAGAAGGATACAAAAAGCTTAACATGGTACCTTAGGCGTTTCGGAGTGTTATGTTCTTCACGATTCCAAAAATTCAAATATAGAATACCAGGCTTAATATTTACGATTTAAATGACTTGAGGTTAAATAATGTAACTTTTAGGTACATTTACCTATCACCGCAGTAAAGATAAACTAAAAATATATCAACAAATTGAACTTCTTGTAACCGAAGTTATATATTATTCAATGATGAAACATAAGAGCCTAGATCAGAAGGAAATAAATTGGACTTTCAGTTGCAGTAACACAATCAGTATGATTTTGAGGCTCTGCGAATGTTGGAAACAGCTGGACAGCTGCATACAGTAAAATCATTTGATGTATTGAAGTATGTACGAGGATATTAATGAAACGCCGAACAGGATTATTATCTTCTTTTTTTTTTTGGTTGTATGAAGTCTAAACAAACCTGGCATTCTCATAAATTATAAACATATTAAATTCTAGTACGTCAAAATTAAATAACGAATTGTAATAATCTTAATTTCTACCAAAATGTAAGTTTATTGATTTCAGGAGGGTTTCAGAACCCTAAACATCATATGAAACATGAATCATCTAAGCCCTAAATGGTCATAAAATTCTATTCGCACGTTTGCCAACATTGTGTTGTTAATTCCATTCATCGTTTGGATAATTTTGGCACGAAGCGCATCTGAAATTATGGTATATAGGTTAAATACAAAAACTTATCATAACTTGGATTTGAATTATTCGCGCACGGAGTGGGATATGTGACGAACGTTCTAGTAAATAGCTCGCAAAAACTTATTTCTTTGCAACACCGAACACTGCTTTTTTCATTGTCTGCCTAACAGACATGTTCGTCTAAAATGCATAAATAAATGAACTGATTAGGTAGATAACTTTGCCTTTGTACTTCTCGGATATGAAGAGGTATATTTTTAAAAGTGTGTGATTTGATAGTGCTACTATTTACAATATGCGAAAGGTTTAAGCGAAGCTCATTGTAGTGTTGTGAGAAGACTCTTCATCAGAGGGGGGACAGTTGCCATTTTTTCCTTTCCTTTTTTCAATATGCGAACCATTGAAGGCTGCACTTGAATTTAACTTATTTGCAAATAATAGAAAACTCGAATTCGATTCAGAGAGTTCAATAACTTTAAAAAGTCGTTTTGGAATCTATATCTCATTATTTATATTTTTGAATCTGTATTTATATTTAATGTTGTATTTTGTAATAACTAACCCAAAGTAAATTATAGGAAGAGAAAGAAACATGAAAAGAAATCTGAAGAATCCATTGAGGCCAGTAGTAGCAAGTTAGTGAAAGTTGCTGACTCCACTGATTCAGTCGAGCCCGCTGTAGACGCAAAGGAGCACTCTAGGATTCCTAAGCTGATACTTAAGCGAGATAGGAATGCCAATGAATTCACGGTAATATTTTATAATTTAATAAATGTATTTGTTTGAAATATTCTCATGTATACCACGTGTGAACAGAGTCAACGAAAGTATCGTTTACCGAATAAGGAGGCCCTCACAAAAGGCCTTAAATTTAGTCTGTGCGAATGAAGGGAAAATTAGCCAAAAATTTAAAGGACAAGGTTAGACTCAGCACGCGTTTTAACTCTTAAACATACGGTAAGAATATATAAGCTTTACACATGTAAAATGACGTTACAGAGATGTAAGTTAAAAAATTGGATTCCTTAGACGCTTTCTACTCTTTGCATCATGCAGATAAAACGATTTACAAGTTGCAGGTTGTTTGAAATTAATCATGAAATTTGATATTTGCAATCATTGTTTCACAAATTTATTCTGATCATTAAAATGTCTAAGACGAACTCTGTATCATCAAATTTTAGATGTAAGAAGCAATGCCCTCGATCTTGAGGACGAATATTTAACAATTATTCCGCACTTAGAAAGCTACAACTCCAAATATTATAGCTCTCTTAAATATAACAATTTAATTAGATCGACTTGAAGGGATACTGTTTGGACTACATTTTACTGTAGGAAGTTGAGTAAAGAAAATACTGTGTATGGTAGTACTTCCAATACAGAATATTAGGATCTCGATCTATTTATTTAGTTCAATAATAGAGATTTGGCACATAAAAATCAACACAAATTGACAGTTACGGGAATAATTATGAAATAAGCAGTCATATAATAGCATATTATTTAACGATCCTATGTTGAACCATAATATACGAGGATGATTATTATAGGAGTCAAATTATTATTATTATTATTATTATTATTATTATTATTATTATTATTATTAGCTCAGTCTATAACCATCCTTCAATATACATAATTCTTAACTAGATAGCGAAACTTTAACATTTACGTCAACCGAAACGTCAACATTGACATTTCTCGTTTCCATAATACCCAAAGGCTTTTGGATTGTCTATTACGAATTCATAATTACATTTGTTTTATGAGTAACTATAATTCCACTTGTTGTATTATGCATAGCGTAATGCTCTTTGAAGATGTATTAGTAGTGGACAAAAATATATTATGATGATCCAAAATCCAACATACTTTGATCAATGGATATCTTTACTGAACCATCAGTAAATCAAATGAAAAAACCAATTGTCAATATTTTTTTTAAATGCAGCATCCGGTTTTTTCTTCAATAGATATTTATTTCTACTTTCAAATATATAGGGGATTAGATGGTTATTTTCAGTGGCTTTCAAAGGATTTTAGATTGTATTTTATTTTTATTATTTTTTCACTGCTTGTTTTGAAGAATGATATAATACTTATTTACATTCTAAGTGTAGTATGAGCGTTATTACAGTCCCGAGTGCTGTAGTATGTCATACACTGTATATATGACCAAATACAAAAATAAACTTAATTTTAATTTTAAATAAAAAAATTGAAATCTGGACATTAAAAAAACATTCTGTCAAATGGATGATTAAAAAATGAGTTACGTAATAGGAGTCATTACATCAATGTTGAAGTAATGGTAAAAATGTCACGCCATGGTTATCACTGTGTTTCTGACAAGTTGTGATTGTTTTTAATTAATGTAGTCATAGTTACATTTGGACATTTTGGCTAATAATATTACTGTCATTGCCAGTTAGGTTTGACAAAAATCGTGATTAACCAATCTGTGATATTTGATTTAAATCAGATTTTTTTATTTAAATAATTGTTCTACATTCAAATCACATTTCAACATCTAGTTAAATTAACATTCCTGTTTGGATTTCTTGAAAGACAATATTATTGTAATCTCCAAAAATGTATGTAAAATTCAATTCCCACGTAGAGACGCAAGTCCGGAGATCAATTAATGTGACAGTAAGG
>MU185657.1:5205-25699 GCA_016904865.1 Pissodes strobi | reverse complement strand
CAAACTGCCGTCCCTCGGATTGCCGGCGTCTTTCTGCAGCTGACTTACCAGTTTCCTTAAGAACCGATCTCTGTACGTTGCAGTTGATGGACACATCTCATACAAATTCGCCATTAATGCGGGCGTGCCTTAGGGCGCAATACCTTCACCTGCTCTGTTCCTCATCTATATTAAACCGAAACCAATAATCCCGTTTACAGTTTTGCAGATGACAGTACACTTGTAATTTACGATTTAGAAAAACCCTTACCAGCAGACCGCAGACACGAGCAGATTACAACAATTAATCAAGATCTGGAGAAAGTTCGAACAAGATGCAATGCTTTGCCTGAATACCTCCTACAAGAGGTATTGGAATGCTATACGGCTGACATCGAAAAATTAAATAATAGTATAAATAATAATCCATGAAGCTTTTGGTCTTTTTTCAACAATAGGTCAGCGTAAAGCTTTTATTGTTCCATCTGCTATGGTTCTTGATGGTGAGGAGGGCAGTGGTGGTCTGGAAGTGACACATCTTTTTAGAATATGTTTCAAAATAGTGCTGCACCAACTCCAGCTTACGTAGATAATAGAGAAGCACAAAAATATCAGTTTTAAATATTTGATGGAATTTGTCAGTTGCATGACTATATTCAGGCACAGATGCATTTTGTTCCTAAGAAAGGAAAATTTAAATAATAAATTAAACTGCAACCATTTAATAATAAACGCATAATACTTCTGATAGTATGAGCATTATGCTATGCATAATACGAGTGCAATTATAGTTGTTCATAAAACAACAAGTGTATGAATTCGAAATAGCAATAGTCAATCTAAGAGCTATTATAGTATTATGGAAACGATAAATTTCAACATAGGTATGTGTTGACGTAAATGTACAATTTCGCTTTCGTATTCTGTGTGCTTAAGGATGGTTGTAGATAAAGTATAGTTGATTCACGTACAGTGGACCGTAATACACTCTGATGATTATAAAACTTGCCGCAAACATTTGGAAGGTAAACTAAATTATGTGTTGAAACGTTGTGTGTTGTGTTTGCGCGCTGATGGCGGTTGCTCTGGTGGCTCGTTTAATTAGTCTCTAGAACTGAAAATTTCTTATTATGTGTCGATTATTATATAAAATTTCGAATGACAGTCAAGATATAGAATTAATTAATTTTCTAAGAGATCGTCCCTTTGAAACAGCAATAAAAGCTAAAGAAGACACACATACGTAGTAGAATTTGTAGTTCGGATATAAAAAGTTGCTGTGCTACCAATAAATTATTTTTGACCGAAGCAAACAAACAGAGAAGAGTAGAATTTTCTCACCAATACATAAATGAAGATAACATGTGGGAAAACGTAATATTTTCCGATGAAAAAAGAAACATTCAGTCGTGCAGCAATGGAAAAATCCGCGTTTGCAAGCCTTCCGGTGAGAGATATACACATAAGACAAATCAAAGTCGAAGCTCTAAAATTTGGGGCTGGGTTAGTACAAAGGGCCCAGGAGTTTGCCAAATAGTGCAGGGAAAGCTCAATGCACCATTATATTGCAATATACTAAACCAAGTTATGATACCATCAGTCGGTGCAGTATATGGCCAAGATTTTATATTTTAACACGACAATGCTTCTACACATATGGCCCGTATAGTTAAAAATTTTTAGAAGAAAATCTTATTCGTGTTCTGCCGTGGCCTTCGAAGAGTCCCGATATCAAGCCGATCGAAACCGTTTGGGGTGAATTGGCAAAATGTATGTATAAACATAACTTCCAGCTTAGAACTCAGGATGAATTGCGTCAAATGATAATTGAAGCATGTGATTAAATAACGCAAGAGTGTACGAGAAACCTAGTGTTAAGTATGCCATGTCCTTTGCAAGCCTTAATCGATAATAACGGTGCAAATACCAAATATAAAAAAACTTGTTTTTATTTTTGTTACATTTTAAAACAATAAACAGACGTATTTTCATTTATCCTTGTACTTTTACAAAATGTACTGGTATTATTATTTCGGTGTTTAAACCCTTTCACTTCCATGGCAACAATGATAACCTATCCTTAATATATTTTTCATACTCTTTATAGCCTAGGAGCTAACGAGAATTTTGTTGTCCCAGACTTTCTTCGGCACGATGGTACCTTATCATGTTACTTACATGCTCTATTTTATGTGTTAAAATTCATATTTCTCAAGTAAAATACAATAAAAATCTACTAATCTGTAAAGATTCTTGCTGATCCCTATATATTTTGCAACAAGAATTATTTGACTTGTAAGAATTCTTATAAACTCGTGCGTCTTATGAATGATAGGTTAGTTCTAAATGTAATGGTCCTTCTGTCTAAATTTTCGTCTCACGCCGCCCCCCCCTCCCCCCAATTTTATTTTGCAAGAAAAATCTGCTGATCTATAAAATTTTTTGCTGACCCATACTTGTCAGTTATCAAGTGAAAATTAATTTCTATTTCATAAAATCCAAGTTGACAAAAATTAAGATGGAATGTGTGCTTCACAAACAGAATATATAGGGAAGATACAAACATAATTTGCGTTATATAAAACATAATATTCATCTGGTGATACTGTAACGATTTAAATTCCTGATGTCTTTTGGAAATTTATTAAGTTGCCGGCTAGTATCGTTTAAACGCGAGTTCCACTTATTTGTTAGTAGATGTGTATTATCGGGCGCCAGAAATTCCTCAATTCTCAAAGTAACTGTCAAGTATTACCAATAAAAGCTTAAAAATTAACAAAAATTATTTGATAGACGTTGAGAACTGCAGAATCTCGTTCTTGCCGGAAATAAAAGATGTTCTTAAAAACAAATTTACAATAATTTTATTTAAATAAATACAATTAAAATGAACAGTCTAAATCACAACTATGTTGAACAGAGTTCTTCTAGAGTTGAAGAATTAAATTGATGTTAGATTTTAGAGAAAATAAAAAAAAACAATTAAAATATCAATAGTTGAAATTAGTTAAAACTTAAAGTTTCTGATCATTAGTTATATTCATGTTTGCAAATGGAATACTTAGCTAGATTAGACGTTCAATCCTGGTTGGATACACTTCTCTTCGCCTCGTTCCTTTTTCTCCAATTGCCTGTTATTTGTTAGGTCTGTATGGGTAAGGATAACACCCGAGGACAAAAAAACGTCTTGTACATTGATCTGTATAGGAGTGGATAAGCAATAAATAGACCAAACATGGCAAATTTACGACCGCGAAATGTAAACAAAGAGATTTCAATTTGGACTTGCGCATTAGAAAATTATTAGGAGCTAGCTGTTGCACCGTGAAGGTAAATAGGCAGGACCGGACTTCGAAAGTGATTATTTCACCAAATATTCGGTAGAGGAGTCTTGCCGATTGTGAAATGGATCTCAGTTAGCATAGTGAAACAAACAATAAGGTATAAATGAGTAATACTTATAATAATTAGACTTACTTGAAATAGGAAATCCCGGGTATTTTGCCTCTACTACTACAAAACACAGCCATACACTTTCGGGTTTCTATTTTGGTAGCATCGTCCATTGTTTATGTGCGTATTGTTCAATTTAAACGAAAATCAGAATAGGGTATGCACAAACCACAAACGTGAACCACTAAACTAAAACTAATGTAGCAACTGCAGACACTAGGTCCAAAGAAAGTAAAAACTCGAATTATTAACTCAAAACGCCGCGCCGTCAAAACGAAAACACGTCAAAGACAAAAGCCAAGTTCGATCCTGACTGACGCCTGCTGAGACGGCAAGTGTTTTAGTGCGCATGACAAAACGGTATCTACTTTGTTTACGTTTTTCCATTTTACGTCGATTTTGTCATGCGCGAAACCTGTTTTTTCGCCCATAAGTTGCCACTTTTGTGTAGTGCGACAGGCGGCTATTGCTTATCCACTCCTATACAAATCAATGGTCTTGTAGAGCTGATACGTCTAATGCTGCAATGGTACACTCGGTTCATGCTTAACTATCAATCCAAGCTCTTCGGTCAATTTCCGTGAAAATTTGCAAACAGAAAAACTTGTTTTAGACCAGAATGTTAGTTGATATCAAAAAAAATAAATGGAAAATAATGAACAGTAATTTAAACAATCTCATCAAAATAATTCAAATTCTTTCACTTAAGAATTAAAACTATGATCAAAAATACAAGATTCGTCAATGAATAATTAAACTATGATCAAAAATACAAGATTCGTCAATGAATGATTAAACTATATTCAAAAATACAAGATTCTTCAATGAATCTGATAAAACTATGTTCAAAAATACAAGATTCGTCAATGAATCTGATACTCAAATCTACTTCAAAAAATACTGATTAAATTTGACTTAAGCACACTTTTAAATAAGTGCAAAATAAATGAAAAGTCCCCAAAAAGTTTATTTAAGAGAAAAGTTCTAAAAATAAGCAAAATACTAGTCATAAATTGACAGAAAAATATGATTACTTCAAAATTGCAAATTAATAATTATGCAAATTCTTCCCAAGTCAAATTTATGCATAAAGTAAAATATATGTGCTAAAATCATAATACAAAACTGATCCACATTTCACCAAATGTCAGATTGTTCTCCGATCTCTCATCAAGGTGTGCATTACGAGCCACAAGCAAAAATAAACAGTAAATTTAGTTACAAGTTCAGCAAGGAGCTAGTCTTATAAAGAGAAAAAGTATAAATTCACCGTCGACTGTCGGTAGAGAGAAGAAATAAAAATCCAAGGTGAGTTCTCAAAGAAATTCAATATTATATTTCATAAATTAGAAATAATATAAAAGAAACTCACCTTAGACTTTTAGAAAATAGAATCTCACAAATCCTCTACCGGCAGTTAACTGAAGGTCTATTCGGTACTTATCCGTCGCTTCCCAAATTTAGCTATCGCTTTGGTCAGTTACCTGACTTTTAAAAGTGGCGGATCAGAACCAGGAATTAACTGAAAACATAAAAGACCAACAGAAATAGGTAATAACGTTAGGTTAGTTAGAAATTCTCCTTGCTGACCTCCAACTACGCAGTTAAATATTTCTGTAAAAGTTAATGAAATTCACGATAAATATATCAAAATATATTTAATAGAGGGTCCACTAAGATCATTTATTCAACAATATTTTATAAAAAGCCCAATATGGCCTCGATGAATACAATTTATAAAATCTAGATTAGGAATCTAGTTAAAAATATTGTTGCACTAGATCATAGCCTCAATAATCCCTTTATAATCTTAAAATTGTCCTTAAGACACTCCTAAAACAGAGAAATAAATTCGATCAACTTAGAACGGAATGTGCAAAAATCAAATCACATCCGACAAAAATAAAAATGAGCTCTCACCTTGAATCCTTGAAATTAGATCGAAGACAAAAGCAACGTTGGCCGTTCGATCTTAATACCGGTCTAACAAGTGTCCTAAGGAAGAGGAAGACTATCAATTAAAATCACGATATTACTATCGCGCTCTATTCAAAGGCTTGTATAATAAAAATATTTTTATGGAAAACGACGTAGACCTAATACGCCCATAATTCTAATGATAGCTCCACCCATGTGCAAAAGATCTAACTTCTAGCGAAATCCCACCCAGTTACCGAAACCAAATCGTATGTAGATATTTGCATAAAAATCACTTTGCAATATAAAAATCTTAAAACATGAAAACCATGTAGCGAATTATTTCGTTCGTTACTGTATGTGAATATAATGTGAGAAGTAGATATAATTTAGTCTTTCCACATCATCGTCTTAGCAGAACTAATCTGATGAGTCAGAATGTTTACCATTCCCTCCCTACATGCATTAGATTTGAGAGAAAAATTAAAGCCATTTTGGTAGATTGTTGCTCCTTTAATTTTTACATTGGTATAGCAAAATTGTAGAGAGGGAAAATTGTTGGGATGGTCAATTGTTGAATTTGTAGTTGTTTACCATTTTTATTTATACATATATAATATTCAGAGCATTTCTATTAGATTTTATTTTTACCCTCGAGACAATAATTATTGTAAAATATTTTGTGAGTACTAATAATAAATTAAAGTTGAAGGGTCACGTGATTGAGGCAACTAATCGTTTGATTTATCTCTTGTAATTTGGTATCACTGAATTTACTGTTTAATTGGTTTGTGAGCGACTGAACATTTTATTCAGCTGCCTCAATGGACCAAGCGCCAGATATTTAACTGAAACTGGTTTAATTTTTTTACATAATAGAGTTGTGATTTGTTTTCAAAATATTGAAAGAAATTGCTTTTATCCGAATAGCTAGTAGATTCGTAGGTAATACTTTCGTTGACACTCGATATGTAGATATCTATTAGTTTTTTTTATCAGTTACGAGTTTACAGTTTAGTCTAAGGCAAAACAATTATACTTCAATAAAACAGGTTACATCTCAGATGAAAGCCCATTCGCAACCTACAACCTCTCAAGTTGATTTAGTTACATTTGAGCCTGAAAATATCCAAAGTCCAATTACCAATGGCGTACATGTAAATAATGCCCACCAGGAAGTACTCAGGGAGGAATGCTTGCCCTCTTCTAGCATCGATAATCTAGGTAACTAATACTAGTAGTAGTAGTAGTAGTAATGGTAGACATTTAAAAAAAAAAAATTCCTTGTTTTGTTTAATTGATTGTTGATTTAATATTGATATGCAACTGAGTATACACGAATTATTTATGGAAAATCTGTTATACCTATGTAGTAACTATGTTACTTGTCCAGTATATACATGTTGTACTTGTTTTTCCTAGGAATAATTCTATTTATATAAAGTGAAATGTATTAAATAAAGGTATCGAATTTATTGAAAGTTAAATACACACTTATAGACACTCGAAGTGAATGTTAAAAGTTGTAAAATTCGTACTTTTTGATTCACTGAATCAATTGAGATATTTTATTTTAGTCTTGTTAGTAACCACTGTTAATAATTTTCGGTATTCTATTTTTATAGCATCATCCGTACATTACTTGCACGCAAGGGCTACCTAACGGATCGTGTTGCCCTAAAGATTGTTTTTAAGGATTTATTTTTGGTGTTTTCCCATTTAAACTTTTCTTTCTTTAGTTTTTGTGTTAATTTGGTTTAGTTAAACTTAATAAGAGTTTAGAGGTTATTAAAAGTTGGTTACTAATATTGGTCTATCAACAAAAAATATTATTTTATTTTTAGGTATGCATTAATGCAGATTGATATTTGTTGTATGCCAGGTATGCCAAAAAGATTAATTTATGGTTAATCATAAGAGCTATTTTAAAAAACGTTGTGTCTAGCCTCCCGGTACCGGTATCCGAATAAATCCCGGTAAAATATAATGGCGGTATGATGACGTAATGGTCTACCGGTATTTACAATAATCCCGGTAGATTTTGTTCTCGTATTACAATACGTCTTCGTGATGCAATCAATTTGTCGCAAGAGCTCTCGTGGTGTAGAGGTTTAGATAGTTGGGTCTCACCTGG
This sequence comes from Pissodes strobi, assembly GCA_016904865.1. NCBI lineage: Eukaryota > Metazoa > Arthropoda > Insecta > Coleoptera > Curculionidae > Pissodes > Pissodes strobi. Next base: position 18,216 of record MU185657.1, on the reverse strand, counting down.
ACGGCGCGGGTTCGAACCCCATTGCTTTTTTTTATTTTTTTTTAAGATTATGTTTCTAAACAGTTTTTTTTTTCTTGATTTTGGGTATGTCTTGGGTTAGATTGGGTTAGCACCTGGTTAGTATCCTTTTCTTGAGCCCCCGTAGCGAGCGAAGCGAGCGGAGGGTCATGCGGATCGACCAATAGGAGAGGCCGATTTTGATATAGTCGGCTACGCATGTAAAGGATCTTTAAAAAATTATTTTATAAAATCTAACGGGATTAATAGAAACACCATCATCAATACATACCGGAATTTATGCGGACATCGGTACCGGGACGCTAGCATAGCTTGATATAAATACCGGTAGATTTTTACGTCAATATATATAGGTCATCATTTTACCGGGATTTATTCGGATACCGGTACCGGGAGGCTAGACACAGCGTTTAAAAAATACCTTCGTAATTTATTGCATTTAGTATCTGTTGATATGTTTACAAATCTATCAATGAAGATTGATCATGAATTACGGAGATAGAAAAGAAAACATAAAAACCTAAGGCATACTTTAATTTCGCTACGACAGAGCATTTAATGATGCAAAATTAAATAAAAAATTTTAAATTTAATATTTAGTTGGCCACCGCGAGCTTAAATGGGCGGGGCTTTTATGTGTCTCGCATTATCATTAACGTAAAGAAAATTAAATGTCGCAAGCTGGTTTATCATTTCCGATATATGTTTGGTTAATAACTCGCGGATATTTTAATCATATTAATCGCTACGCGTACTGTTGCCTAAGCTTCCCTAAACACTAATAGATCTACGGTGCATTGTTTTTGAAATCTTTCTTCTGTCTCTTCCCTCCGCACTCTGCGATAACATAATGTAGATAAGGTATATTTTTTCAATACAATAAAAATGGGAACAAATAGACCAACAGTAGATAGACCAACTTTTAACTGCTCCTGTATAATTTATTAAATTACAATGTCGAGGACGCATAGTTGTGGTATTAATTTAGTTGTGGTAAAAAACAATTAAAAAAGAAGTAATATGGATACGCTAACGTCTTGTAATTTCTTAAAGAAATTATCAAGAAAATATGATCCCTAGTTGGTGCATGTGTGCAAGTAATATAGGGACCTAGCTAAAAAAAATACAGGGTCATCCAACCAGGACTGAACGGGACCATATTTGTGGCTTTCCTGGTAATTAAAAAAATAATAATAATACAGGAAGTTCGCTATAAAAATACAGGATCAGCCAACGCGAACTGAACAGGGCCGTGGCTTTCCTCGTATGTTTTAAAAAATTTCAAATAGCCATCTTGTGTGTTTTTCCCGTAGAATCTGAAAGAACACATAAAAAATTATTTAAACTCAAACAAAAGAGATAGAACATGAAATTAACGTTTTCTTAATTCGGCACTTTATTTATTGGTTCGTTTTTGAAAGCGTCTCATTTTTTACATGTCAATAAAACGGATGTCGTGTTCATTTATAGTAACTACAGAATTAATTTAACTCATATGAGAAATTTGCAATTTAAATTAGAAAATAGAAAAGGGTAACAATAAAGACCTGAACACCACCAAAACACAAAATGTCAATATTCAGTCAAATCCTAGCGTTTAGTGATGATTAAGATGAAATATTCCCTAAAAGAGAGGTTTCAGATCATAAACCGTTAAAAGATACAGATAATTTATTGATGCTCAACATGTTACAAAACACATATGTCAGTGGGTACAAAATAACTGTGTGGATTTAACTACATACAAGCAGTCAAAACACGTATATAATTATTAAACTACTAATCTAGACTTCTTAGTTCATCTGGCAGTTTGTTATAATATTTTATTGCCTAATAATTTGGACCATTCTGACTTTTGCTTAACCGATAGTGTGGTACTAATAAATTGTTTCTCAACCCCGCTATCGCCCTAATACTGTGCCTGTGCAGCAATGCTACAACTGCATAAAACATATGCGAGTGACATGCAAGGAAGGTTTGCGGGGACACACTTTCGAATAGGTTTCTCAAAAGAAAGATATTGCTTACAAGTTTAAATACCAGTTTGCTAATATGAGTTTCTCAACTTAGCTTTGGGCCCACTGTTACATAAGTGGTGCGAATGCAAGATTGGCCCGTCGGAGATATTTTGCTGAATTCACTGGAAACATTTCATTGAACACAATTTTAAATTCAAAGCGTTTATTCGAAGAAGCTAATGCTTTACATGATAAGAGCGCCTCGTCGCAAGGATCATGGTGCGGGATCGTTCAGTGCTAAATTATTTCAGAAAGAATCCAAGTAAGTTAATTGCAGAAGCCTGTCGAGATATCGGCTAATCCAAGAAGGCCAACAACTTACGGTAGCGTCCAAAAAACTTTAAAACAGTATAAAATGATTCCGTTTCGAATTCTTCCAGTCTATCAATTGACGGCAGCACAGAAAAAAACTACGTTTTTTAATTCATATCCCGTTTAATAGTAAGACATCTGGATGGAGATCCAGATTGTTTTTAAAAAAATTGTGGGCGAATCAAGCTACGGATGTATAGTAAATATAGTATGCATTTTTGGGCTCATGAAATCTCGAAAAGGTATGAAGCCATAACCATATCAAGAAAGAGCATCGGTTCATACCTGGTATGGATTTAATAATAATGAAATCGATAACTTCCTGGATGAACTACCACTGGCAAAATATGAAAATATATGGCTGCAGGATGGGGCTCCACCTCATGCAGTTCGTGATGTTGTCGACTTCCTAAACCAGTGTTACCCCGAGTGGATTTGCCACAATGGAACCATCAAATGGCCAGAAATAGCTCCAATATTACAATAATGTAAATGTTTTTATGAGGACATTTGAAAACTGTATTATATCGTCAAATTAAAAAGGGGCTTCCGGGCTTGTTTTGAAAGTAATGGCGACTACATTGAACATCAGAATTATTAGAATTGGTTTGTCAATGATGTTTATATTAAATATGTTTTACTTTTGCCAGTATGTATTAAAAGTCATAATAAAAGTTAGACTTTGGCAGAATATTGACCTCTTGGGTTTTGGGATTTCAGGTATTTATTATTACCTCTTTCTATTTATTAATTTAAATCGCAAATTGTTCATATAAACTAAATTAATTCTGTTGTTACTAAAAATGAATGCGAAATCCTTTTTATTGAAACGTATCGAAAAAATGAGACGCTTTCAAAAACAAACCAATAAACAAGGTGTCCCATTAAGAAAATGTTGTATCTCTTTTGATTCGATTCAAATAAGTGTTCTTTCAGCTTTTACGGGAAAAAATATGCAAGACAGCTATTCCACATTTTTTTACTTAATACAAGGAAAGCCACAAATATGGCGCTGTTCAGTCATCTTTTGATAACCCTAATACAATTTACCTGTCCATAAAAAACTTCATGCTCTCTTATAATCAGACCCTGTCCTTGCCGCTTCCATATCAGTTATAACACGATATACTTTAGTAATAACACACCTACGTAACAAAAATAAAAAATAGGTTACCTACTATAGAGAGTGAGAAATACGTTTAATAACCTTACAAATCTGAAAAGAGTGGAAAACGACAAAATCTTATATTAAAGCAAATCAAATAACATTGTTTTATTAACAAAACAACTAAAATATGTATACTCATTTAGTGCAAATGAAATAACTAAATATTACAGACAATTATTAATATAAAATACAAACAAATGAACAATCTTAATATTTAGTTAACCATCCGTTATTTTCTATACGGCTTTCTATTTGTTGGGCTATGCTCACTAAGCTGTATATTTGTCCGCTATTTGGTTACAAGTTGTCATGACCTACTTTTGCATTTTTTTTCGAGTTCGTGGTTTAAAATCTTGATGAAACTGAAGTTAATATGCACACCTTTCTTTCCTCAAATTTATATCTTGGATCCTTATAATTTTTTAGCACTACTTTGCACACTACTATCGCACATGCCTTTTCTAAATCTTCTTGAAAATCGTATCAGCTGCTCGAATCGTTTCCATCCATGATTTTTCTACTATCGTCCGAAAATGCCAACATTCTCGGCCCCGTTGACAGCGCAAAACTCACTCTTCTGGTATTAAGGGTTTTTAGAAAACAGGAAATAACAGCCCGGGAATATTACTCTATTTCATACTATATTATAAAACACATAGTTTCGTACTTGATTTTAGCCCGGAAATAGTTATTTACCTAACAAGTGCGGAAAGTGACACTTTTCCGCATGAGGCGGCGGCAGTTGCATGAATGACGCGAAGCGGAGTTCGGGCAAGCCGTCAAGGGCGGAAAAGACACATTCCGCATGTGTTAGGTACAACATTTTTCCTACGATCGATATACAGTGTGTCCACGGATTTTTACTCCATTTGTCTTCCTGGGGACTCAATCCGTGGACACACTGTAGTTCATAGATAAACGTCAATTAGGTTTGAGGTAAATAATAATATACTGTAATTACAAAAATTATTGAGCTTCTTGAGTATTTCACCTTATTGAGTGTTTTAGATAAGATATTCATTAATTTAACAAATCGTGCGGAAAAGTTACTTTTCAGTGCTAGTAGTTCTGAAAAGTAACTTTTCAGAACGATTAAAAATCATGCGGAAAAGTAGTACTTTCAGCACGATAAATCGTTCGGAAAAGTTACTTTTCCGCACGATCGTAGGAAAATAACTTTTACGGTCCCTGAAAAAAAAAATACCGAACTAGAGCCCGATAGATTCCTCTCTTGGTAACTTTACCAAAAATATAATAATGATAGAAACCATTCTAACGTTACATAATGCTTAAGGTTAGAGAAAGTTACAGAACATTAGATATTAAAAAGTAATGGTCCTAAGTGGGAACCTTGGGTACCCCAGAAGAAACAAAGATTTCATTAGAGTTGAAGTTACATAGCCTGACAATCTGCCTACGATCGAAGAAGTAATTCTTTAGCCAACTGCATAAGAGTCCACCAAGGCCAAACTGAGTCAATTTGTTAAGCAGGATTCAGCATTTGTTAAGCATGACTTCCCTCTTCGAAAGACTAAATAAAAAAATCAACGAAAGTCAGAACATTTAAGTCAGTAGATGATCCTGGCAAAACCAAACTGTCTATTGTTTATCTCACTACTGAGATGATAAACCGGATAATCATGTACGAGCTTCTTGAACAGCTTGGGAATAGCGCTGAGTCCATAATTTTCAACCTTAGCATTATCACCAAACTTCAAAACTGGTGTAATGAAGCTGGATTTCCAACACTGAGGGTCCCTGATTTTGCAGATAAATTGAATATAATAAACAATGGTCTAGAACTAATAAAGCTGCATTTTTTAACAAAAGCGGGAGGTAAGCCATTAGGTTCAAGACCCTTAGTAGCATCCAATGCACTCAGCTCAGAGTAGACATCCAAGATTGAAAATATTTACATTATTTAGATATAATAAAGGATCAGTTTTAATCTATATTTTTAGAAATCGTTCAAAAAAACACTTGCACATCGAAAATGTAATATCTCTACATAACCCTAATTTTTTAATGAAACACCCTTATATGGATTCATGTGTTAAAGGAGCACATTTATCTAATTCCAAAAATATATAGTTTGCCATCTATTTTATTTATAGCCTTAACGATAAACTGCCTGTGGTTTTCGTTTATGTCATTAATGTAATACAAAAGACATTCTCCCATTTCTTCAATATTTTAACTGCGATATTATAAATTTTATTTTTCAAGAATGAATCAAGTGATGCCAAATCGGAGCTGTATGGAGGCCATGGAATAGGTCCATTACGACCAATCCATGTGTCATACTCTTTATTTACATAGTTCACTACAGGCAAAACATTATGTGATGCCAGGTAAGTTCGCGATATTGCAGTAGTGGTAAATTTTTAAGTAAATTTTCAACTTTATTTGTCAATATATTAAGATATTTTTCGCCAGTCAAGTTCACATTGGCCAATAATTGGGCCAATACTTTGAGCCTCTGTTAACTTCTGCAAAGGCAATATGGACGGTAACCATACTTATTTAATGTCGTAAGATTTTTTTTCGCAGATCTTGCGAAATAATTTTTTGCGTCTCCTGCCGATCTATATTTCGTATGCTTATGAAATAAACGAAGAATATCACCTTCTCCTCAACCGCGTAAGGCGTTTTGATATTTACAATATGAATGTTGATTTATGGCTATTATCAATTTATTTAATCACTATTGTTTTTAAAATTTTAGGGCTCAATATCTCAAAAACCGCGTATCCAAGCATAGGCAAACTATATATTTTCAGAGAAGCGTACACGTAAAGTGTGGCAAGTATAACTGGAACAGCGGAAAGAATGCGGACAAAAAATTGGCGATGTTGTCGAGTAGTTTTTTGAAATTAATATTTATACCTATTATTTAGATAAACACATAATTTAATATACTCATTAACTCATTGAAAATAAAAAGTAATATCCAAACTGGAACTTTACTATTACTTCAACTTTAATTCATAATCTATTTTACACATTATCAATTTAAATAAATTTGCGACATTTATATCTATTTGCCCGATACACCCGGCAACAGGTGCGTCAAGTTCCCCTCGTCCTTGTGACAAAGTGCATCAAGGCGATTGGTTGCAAGCCATTTTTCCTCTCTTCACTCCTCAAGCGTCGCTGTTCCAAATAAGTTTGCCAAACTTTAGATAACGAATTCTAAAAATATAGACTAAAACAAATCTTTTGCATTTAAAATGTTTTACCTAATCGTCAAATAACTGTTGTAAGTGGGGTGTGAACATGAAGAATGATCATGTACAGGGTGTCCCATTTTCGATGATATTACGGGGTATCTCACTTACGAGTAAAGATAGAGAGTTTCGGTTTTCGCAATACTGTGGTACTTTTTTTGTGAAAAGAATAATGGTATAGACAAAATTTTCATAGCCCGCTTCGTTTCTGAGATACAGGGCGAAATTGAAAATATTGCATTTTAGGACCCCCCCTGGTATCTCTGTTATCCTTTAACATATAGCAAAGCTAAAAAAATGCTCTTATACAGTTTTTTACGTAGAATCCAGTGGCGTGGTCAGATTTTTGCTGTGACCTGTCAGTATTTAGCTATAAATCATACTTGTATTTTTTTAAATGGAACACCCTGTATATTTTTCTTTCATTTTGGTTAGCAATAATTGTATAAGCTTTATAAAAATATATAATACATTAATACATAATTTCACAAAATGTGTCTCTATAAGACATTCTTGTATTTTTTTAACGGAACACCCTATATATTTTTCTTTCGTTTGAATGGAAATTTCATAAGCTTTACAAAAATATATAATACATGATATGTATTTTAAATAATAAGCCTAAATTTCATAATTTCACAAAATGTGTCTCTATACGACATTCTCGATGAGTATAGTATAATCAAAGTATATGTAAACTAGTAAGTTCACTCAGCGGTAAATCCTTTGATGTAATTCAGCCACATTCTTTTATATCAAGTGACAACTGGAGATGAACGATGCGCTGCGTAAGTGTCCGATTGATTTGCGTGGCTTTCTGTAGTCAGAGATGTATTCAGGAGATTGTATGAACTGGTACCGAAAGACCAACTGAATGCCGGCCGGGTGAAAAATCAAGTGAAACTGAGTAAAGTTGTAAAAATATTTTCATAGAAGGAAATTGAAAAAAAAAATTGTTATACGGGCTGTCATTTTTAGGTGATACCACTGTTGCTATCTCAGAATCTAACAAGAATTTAACAACACTGCAAATCGATCTTGAAAAGGCATCAATAATGGCAACTTTCTAATTTAATCAACTTTGTAGCTTTGACCGTTTCAAAGATAGCAATAATAGTTAGTGGATTACCTAAAATATATTTAAAAATATATAATAATATGCTTCGGAACCTAATTGTTACTACACTTCTTTGGTTTCATGAAAGTGATTTTTCAAAGCCATGTCACGACATGGTTTATGTTTTCGTCTCGCGTTACGGCATTTTTGTATCGTTCATTGGACGACTAACCAAAACTAACCAAATCTATCAAAATTGATTGTACCGTATCGGCACCGGCACCGGTTCAAATGACTGCAATAAGCTGAGACTAAGTGAAACTAACCAAAACTTGATTCGACGATTAACCAAAACTAACAAAATCTATTAGAATTGATTATAACGTATCGTAACGGGTTCAAATTACTAAAATAAGTTGATACTAACTGAAACTAACCGAAAGTTGATTGGAGGACTAACCCAAACTAACCAAATCTATTAAAATTGATTATAACGTATCGGAACAGATTCAAATAATTAAAATAAGTTGAGACTGAATGAAACTAACCGAAAGTTGTTGACGAATAACCCAAACTAACCAAATCTATTAAAATTGATTTTAATGTATTCTGAAAAGCTTGAAATGACTAAAATAAGTTGAGAATAAGTGTAGCTAACCGAGAGTTGATTGAACTACTAACCCAAACCATTAGTTGATTGAATTACTAACCCAAACTAACCAAACATCAAAATTGGATATGACGTATCGGATCCGGTTCAAATGACTAAAATAAATTAAAACCAACTAAACTTAACCAAAAGAAGTTGAACCAAAACTAATCAAGAGTAACCAAAATGGGCTAAGACGTATCGGAACAGATTAAGAATAAAATAAGTAACTAACCCAAATTAACCGAATTTTTGCGACGACCTACATTATTAACCAAGAACGTTTAAATTGTTTTAACGTATCGGAACCGGTTCAAATGGCTCAAATAAATTGGAACTTACTGAAAGTAACCGAAAATTGATTGAATAACCAACCAAAGCTAACCAAAAGTAACTAAAAGCACCAAAACGGGCTAAAACGTATCGAAAAAATTAAAAATATTGAAGTAAGTTGAAACTAATTCAAATTAACCTTATTTTGGTGACTAACCAAAAACACTAAAATTGGTTATAACGTTTTGGAACCGGTTCAAATAACTAAAATAAATAAAAACTAACTGAAATTAGCCGAAAGTGAACGACTAACCAAAAGTAACCAAAAGCACCAAAATGGGCTAAAACATTTCTCAACAAATTAGAAATATTACGCTTATAAGGTGAAACGAACTTGAATTAACCGAATTTTGCCGACTAACTAAAATTAACCATAACGTGTCGGAACCGGTTCAAATTACTGAAATAATTTAAAACTAACTAAAGCTAACCGAAAGCTGATTGAATGACTAATCAAAACTAATCACAAGTAACCAAAAGCACCAAAACGGGCTAAACCGTATCGGAATAGATTGCAAAAATTGAAGTAAGTTAAAACTAACCAAAACGAACCGAATTTTTGCAGCTAACCAAAATTAACCAAAAAGGTTAAATTTGATTATAACGTATCGGAGTCATTTCAAATGACTAAAAAAAATTGAGCGAGTCTGGTAGTAGTCGAGACACTGATGCACTGTGTAAACATATCCTATAACGACATCGGTTGTAAAAAAACGACAGCAGCACGTTGTGTTCCCGAACGGTCACCCATCCAAGTACTAACCCCACCCGACGTTGCTTAACTTCGTGATCGGACGAGAACTGGCATTTTTAACATGCTATGGCCATTGCTTGTACGTTTTAGCTTGGTCATAGAATAAAAATTGGGTTTAATAACCAAGTTTAAAATAATAAAAAATCAACGCGAACGAAGCCTCGGGTAAAAGCTAAAAGTGTCCTATGTTCTTTACTATGCTCTTGAAAATATCTGTACAAAATTTCATGATTCATTCGCATCTGTAGTATTAGTTAGGATTATTTTATAATACTTAATGGCAGCTTCGGAGTGAAGTAATTCACTGCACAAATTCGACACGATAATCTAATGCCATCAGGAATAACATCAATATATGGACACAGCTTATTTACCTAGTAATCGTGGGCCGACATCCTTAGATTTGGGAAAGTCAATAACCAAATTTTGCAAATTTTAGAAGAGGGCTTTGATTCAATATTGTTTTAAACGTTTGGGCATCTGAATAATACTTTTGGCAGTTCGTTTAATTTAAAATAATAATATGGTCTTTTATCATTTAAAATCCATTTAAAAACGATTTTAAATGACAAAATTGTATAAAAACCTGAAAATTCGGACTTTTTTAGGCCGATAGCCGTGGCTTCCGACGAATTTGTCGTGGATTTTGAAGCGAAAATTCATTTTAAATTCAACCGTCCAATAAAAATAAGCTGTGCTATGGATCCAAATACACTGTGAATATAATAATTAATAAATAATAATTTTGACTGTTTGTTTAATTTAAAATATGTTTTTTTTATCATCTAAAATCCATTTAAAATGATTTTAAATGGCAAATTATATATAATACCGCCCTAGCGGCTAGAAATGGGTTTACACATTTTCGTTCCATTTGCCGAGATTTACTCATACTGCCGCGTAAGATGTTTACACATCAATAAGTTGGAACTAACGGAAAGTTGTTTGAACGACTAACCAAAAGTTACTAGAAATAGCCAAAACGTGCTAAACAGAATCAGAACAGGTTAAAAATATTACAGTAACGTTATGGCTAATTATATATTAATAGATTTTCCTAATTTTTTCGGGTTTCATATCTGCACATTTTTGATGTGTAAACATCTTACGCGGCGGGATGAGGGTAAATCTCGGCAAATGGGACGGAAATGTGTAAACCGATTCTAGCCGCTAGGACTGTACTATATACAATTTTGCCATTTAAAATTGTTTTAAACGGATTTTAGCCGATAAGAAAGCATATTTAAAATTAAACGAACCGTCAAAAGTATTATTTTTATTATATTATATTCGCAGTGTATTTGGATCCATATCACAGCTTATTTTTAATAGACGGTTGAATTTAAATTGATTTTCGTTTCAAAATCCACGACAAATTCGTCCGAAGCCAGGGCTATCGTCCTAAAAAAGTCCGAGTTTTCGGATTTTTATACAATTTTGCCATTTAAAATCGTTTTTAAACGGATTTTAAACGATAAAAAGGCATATTATTATTTTAAATTATACGAACTGTCAAAAGTATTATTCAGATGCCCAGACGTTTAAAACAGTAAAATTTTAAAAAGCTGGTTATTGACTGTCCCAAATCAAAGGATGTCGGCCCAAGATTATAAGGTAAATATGCTGTGTCCATATGTTGATGTTATTCCTGGTGGCATTAGATTTTCGTGTCGAATTTGTGCAGTGAATTAATCCGCTCCGAAGCTGCCAGTGCGTATTATTAAGGAATCCTAACTAATATTATAAATGCGAATGTTCTTGCTTTTATTCTATGAACAAGCTAAAATGTACAGGTAACGGGCATAGCACGTTGAAAATGCCAGTTCTCGTCCGATCACTGAAGTTAAGCAACGTCGGGCGTGATTAGTACTTGGATGGGTTACCGCTTGGGAACATAACTTGCTGCTGTCATTTTTTTTACAACCGATGCCGTTATAGTATATGTTTACACATCAGTCTCGAGTACTAGCAAACTCGCTTAATTTTTTTTATTTATTTTTGTTTTAATTATGATAATGTTTAATATTATTGCTACAAATGCATTTCTTTAATTATATACCTATATTATAAACACTCATGTGTTTGTATTTTTACTTTTTTAAACTCTGCTTTTGGAAACTATATGAATTTCAACGCAAATCACATTTTTGCGTTTTTATTCATCATTTTCAATGTCTCCCCGGTTGCATCTTTGCGAAGGATTGTGAATTTTTGTATTGTTAATTCAAAATATTAATTTGTAAAATGGAAAGAGCGAAGCTTTGACAAGTCTTGCCCCCCCTGCGAAAAAAGTGAAAATGCATTTAACTGTGGGCGAACATGCAATGGTAAAAACTGTGTATGTTTGTTTGTTAAACGAAGCTATTGATAACGTTACAGCTGATAATTGGCAGAAGTGTATCGAACATGTCATAAAACAAAAAATGATACTACGGTTATAGTTGAACCTCTTATTATCAATGTTGGTTCCGAAAGTAGTGATAGTAATGATTCTGAATCAAATTCTGATCAAACCTCCGATAACGAGCAGGACACTTAAAATTGTAGTGATTTTTGATGTAAACTTTCGATACAACTTTCAATATGGTATTTTATGATAAGAAAAACTCCTTATCATATGACTCTTTTTTTCCTAGCCTTAATGAATACATAGTACTATTTGTTTGTAGTACAATTTTGTTGCTTATTACTAGACTTAGGAATAATTTTGAATATACGTTTCTACTACTTATTACTATTCCATTATATAGTTATTATAACATATTAATTTATAAAGCAATTGTATCCGCCACTGGAATTTCCTTCTCTCTTCCCTTACCCCTCGAGGGGCGCCTTAAAACTAACAATGAGTCACTGTCTATTATTTCCGGCTTGAACTATAATACTTATATCGTTGTTTAAAAGATAATGCTTATACTATACTCATCAAGAGTGTCGTATAGAGCTACATCTTGTGAAATTATGAATTTTAGGCTTATTATTTAATATACATATCATGTATTATATATTTTTGTAAAGCTTATAAAATTTCCATTCAAACGAAAGAAAAATATACAGGGTGTTCCATTTAAAAAAATAAAAGTTTGATTTATAGCTAAAAAATGACAGCTCACAGCAAAAATCTGACTACGCCACTGGATTCTACGTAAAAAAGTGTGTAAGAGCTAGTGTTTAGCTTTGCGATATGTTAAAGGATAACGGAGATACGAGGGGGGTCCCAAAATGCATTATTTTAAATTTCGCCCTGTATCTCAGAAACGAAGCGGGCTATGAAAATTTTGTTTATGCCATCGTTCTTTTCACAAAAAAGTAGCACAGTATTGCGAAAACCGCAACTCTCTATCTTCCCTCGTAAGTGAAATACCCCGTAATATCATCGAAAATGGGACACCCTGTACAAGGTTTTCCCATATATTTGCCATCAACCTTGTAGTATAACGTACCCGGGTCGATTCAACATAGTTGAATCAGATAA
>MU185656.1:87337-107451 GCA_016904865.1 Pissodes strobi | reverse complement strand
GCATTTGTAACATTTGATGTTGACGGCAGCCAAAACAATTACTGTCGCAAGACACTCATTAACGGCTAGGTAGCGCCAGTCTGGAACGTTCCCGATGACGAAATACTGCGTGTGACGCCCATATATAGGTATATGGTGACGCCTCCCACTCCATCTAGTGTATGTGGTGTTGTCGAGCGATCGTATTGACGTTAGCCTTTTAAGATCCTTTACAGGCGTAGCCGACTATATCAAAATCGGCCTCTGCTATTGGTCGATCCGCATGGCCCTCCGCTCGCTACGGGCGAAAGGAAACTAACCAGGTGCTATCCCAAAATCCAGAAAAAACTGTTTAGAAATGATTTTCAAAAAAATAATAATAAAAAAAACAACGGGGTTCGAACCCGTGCCTTCCAGGTGGGACCCAACTATCTAAACCTCTACACCACTAGAGCTTTTGCGACAAATTGATTGCATCACGAAGACATTGTAATACGAGACGGATACAACCATAGGAGAGGCCGATTTTGATATAGTCGGCTACGCCTGTAAAGAATTTTTAAATGCTTCGCGTTATGTCTTCGTGATGCAATCAGTATTCAGCATAAGCCGTGGTGGTCTAGAGGTTTAGATGGTTGGGTCTCGATTATGTGGATGACGGCGGCTCGGGTTCGAACCCCGTTGCTTTTTTTTACGGTTAAGTTTCTAAACAGTTTTTTTCTTGATTTTGGGTATGTCATGGGTTAGCAAACAGTTTTTTTCTTGAGTTTAGGTATGTCTTGTCTTACGTTTGAGTTAGCCCTTAGTTAGTTTCCTTTTCTTGAGTCCCCGTAGCGAGCGGTAGCGAACGAAGGGCCATACGAAAGGTGAAATATTACTCATTGTAATACGTGTCCCTACTTTGGATGCACTTTTTACGAAATACACAGCAGCTTGCATGTGTTTCATCGAATAAATAATAACACAATCGTGTTGGGAACGATTCAGACCGGCGCGACCTAGCCACTAGTAAAACACTTGTGGAATTCGTAGCATAATATTTAAATTTGACGATCTTTATGTATCACGTGCATTTTAGAGTCGTACTATATCCACGTGGTACGTTTAAATTACAAAAAGCTATGAGTCGCATGAACGCAGACGATACCCATGGTAACTTTATCGACAAGGGACCGTGGACGCCAATACTAGCTAAACCACCCAAAACAATGATCCCGAGTCGGCTGAACGAGTTACTTTATTTACCTTTATCTATATTATACGGTCTAGACTCTAGGCCTCACTAGTGTCTTCGGAGAGCGGTCTGTTTTGAACTTTTCTAGTAACCTTCGGCGACCCTGGCCCGAATGTCCAATGTTTTATTTCGCATGGTCCTTCGTTCGCTCCGAGCGTAGCCAAACAAAACTAACCCAAAGCGCAGAATAATAAAACAATCAGAATACGAACAGAAAGAGAGGTCCGATACCGGCCGCTATGACCTCGGCCGCCTGTGCTTTGCAAAAAATATGGATTTGTGCCGATACGTTCTTCCAGTTTCTTCCAAAGCATCGCTCCCTCTCTTTCTGCCAGTATTCTGATTGTTTCTTATTCTGTGCCCAAGGCATTCCCAAAATCAAGAAACAAAAACATTTTACAAACATAACCTTAAAAGGGACTTCCGTTTCGTCTTCGGTCGAGAGTGCACGTGTCGGGTATCGGCCATTTTGTTCCAGCTGCATATACATATATGTTAGTTTTGGGAATTCATGGTGAACGTTCAGGGACCGGGTAGTTTTCTCCCCGAATAAGATACGGACGTCCAGCCGGGGGTTTGAGCCCATATACGTAAAAAAAATATATAGATAACATTACATTTAAGCAATAAGCGGATTGTGAAGCCAAAGAGTGAGATAGATATACAATTTTGTTTGACATCATATCATAAGTCTATCTTTATGTAGGACAGGCCGCCGCTGCGCTTGCGTGCCGTTTTCATTTTCTATTGGTGCTGGCTGCTGCTGCCGGCCGGACAAACGACAAAACAAACCGAGGAGAAATCATGAAATCAATATAGCGATTTTCTGATTTTTAGCTAGCAAGTTTGTAGTGTGTATTGTGAACGATTTTTAAGTGATTATTGTTGTGTTTACAAGTTTGGACTATTTAAATATTTGTATTGTATTGTTTTCGAACCAATAATCCTCGATAAGTTATCAGAGATTTTAATTTCTAAGTTGGTAGTTTCAAAAAATTATTTTGCATTTTTAGTATACCTAATCATATTTGTTTTGTATGTAAAATTGTGGTTGATTTATATTTTAATTAAGCCTTTGTAGTTGTAATGAAAACTTTCAATAAAATATTTAAGAGTATGCTTCTTCTTTTCCTGTTGAGCTATTTTTCGCAACCTTATTGACATTTAAAAAAGATTGTTCAACAAAATGATTTGCCAAGTTTTTCCAGACCCTGAAAAGTGCTTAGACGTACATACATTCTACATCAGATAAACTACAGGTAGTTTTTCCTAAGGTGCCAAAAAGGTTTTAAAATAATTACTTCTGATTTCAATAACTTATTTTATTAAAACCGTTAAAATACGATGAATAACAAATAAATATTCCTAACAAACTATTCGTATGATATCATCTACATATCGTAAAACAGATTGTTAAAAAGTGTACTGTATCATATCGCATTCTAATTACTAAAAAAATATTAGCGTTCATATTTTAATGATTCCCGCTTGTATTTCAAATATTTGCATTTTAATTCGTCGGGGATCACCAATAGAATACATCATGTTGACACATGCGCAAATAAGGCATGTCCTCCTTAAAGACGAACTTATGCGAGAAAACACAGCCGTCGTCTATATCTATCCTTTAACATTGGCTTCACCGCTGTGCTGATGCGAGCAATATATTTGTTATTATATATATGTTTGAGCCCAGTGCATGCAACAGATTTTTATGTTTGTGAACGTCCAGCCGGTGGTGTTCGAACCATAAAACAAGCCGTCCAGGAGTACATACTCGACATACTGAGGGCTCTAAAAATAGTATCTCTATCCATCAAGGTGTAACCAATGTAGAAGGGTCGCTCTACCTCTTGCTAAGCCTGGATAGGGGTCTTTACTGGCTGAATTTTCTCACGAAAAAGGCCATCAGAGAGTTTACTTTCTTTTTAAGTATATGGTTTACTACTACTACTATAACCTTAAAAGAATTAATAACGAAATTTTCTCACGAAAAAGGCCATCAGAGAGTTTACTTTCTTTTTAAGTATATGGTTTACTACTACTAGTATAACCTTAAAAGAATTAATAACGAAATTCGTTCGGGCCTTTGACAAGGGATTCCCTTGTCAAAGGTTCGGGCCAACTCGGTATTATTTGTTTTGCGTGGGGCTTAGCTGCTAGTGTGGACGCTTCTAAATCATAAAGTCCTATTATCCCGAAAAAGCCCGCGAATATTCAAAATTAAGAAGAAGTAATTATGGATTATTTCTCGCAGCTTGCAACCCTTTTCTTTGATCCCTTGCGCAATAGCGCGATTGATTAAAGCGTGTTGAATGGCTGCTCGACTCCACGAGGCTTACGATTTTATTAAAAAGCCGCTAGGGCCTCTATTCCTTGATATAATGGTGAGATATTATTTTGTTTAGTCGCTGTTATATTTGTTGCATTACTAAAGGGTAGTTTTGGGAATATTACGTGGAGTTGTAGGATTGCACGAAAAGTTAATTATGCATACGTTATCTGCTTATATTTATGCGAAGTTCACAAAATATCCCCCCCTATTTTGTGGCGAAGTCTAATTTATAATAAGTTTACAATACAAGTAGTCTATGTATGTGTTTTCAAAACTTTTTCATTAATTAACTAGCTACAGTCGAACAAATATATGTTGGTTCGATTTTCATAAGAAATAATATATTTGCAATTCAATTATTATCCTGCTATGATTTTAGGAGGAATAACGAACGATGAATTTTTCTCCATTTGGAAGTCACTTTTCATCATCTATTCCTAATATACATCAGTTTGCAGCTAAATTATCTCAAGATGTATCTTCTGCCACTTCTTTTTCAAATTCTCCAGAAGATATTTCATCAACAAATAGGTAAGATTTGCCTCTACGTAGCAGCTTACGCAAATTATCCATAAGCATCCGCGCGATTACAGTGAGTCAAGTGGCAGCTTAAAAAACTAGCTAATTGAATTGAGTCGCTTACCGTTGCTTCCCGATGGGATTTAAGTACAAATACTACCTGTGAATTGTCGTTAGAAAATGAATCGTTAGAAAAGATACAAGAGCCGATTGTTTTTTTTTATTTTGGGCATGCCTTGGGTTCAGTGTTGCCACAAGCACTTTTTTTTTCGAGGTAGATTAACGTAAACGAGCGGGGTGGAACTGGGTCAGTGAGGGGTAGATTAAATAAAAGCTAATATATTCACTATTTTTCATTTAAATGGATTATTATTGGTTCTGTAGCTTCGGTCGCGCAAGCAACACGTTTACCAATCCGCTCTGCAAACAAAGTCAAAAAGTGAGGTGAGGTAAAATACGCTAACAACACCCAAAGCAGCACTATACTTTTCAGTGTAGTGTATGCGCCAAAAAATTGTTTGACGTTGACTTATGCTGGCGTAAAAAATCGTTTCCCTAAACCAACACCGCAGAAATTGCGTAAATTATTGCGCAATTAAACCCGAAAAAAGCACCCGGCTACGACAACATACCAACCAGAGCACTAAAAAACTTACCAGAAACAGCCTTACTCAAATTCACCTACATCATAAACACAATACTATCACCAAAACACTTTCCAATATCTTGGAAAAAAGCAAAAATAATTCTCATCCCTAAACCTCACAAAAATTTGATCTTTCCTCAAAACTGGCGACCTATTAGCTTGTTCTCATCATTGAGCAAGCTGACGGAGGAGGTAATGTTGGAGAGATTGAACACACACATAACGCAAAACAATCTGATCCCAGATGAACAGTTTGGGTTCAGAAAACAACACAACACCGAGCTTCAACTTGCCAGACTTGTTGAGGAGGCGACTAGAGGACTACAAAGACGGGCATCGATCGGAGTTGTAGTCCTTCACGTCGAAAAAGCCTTTGACAAAGTGTGGCATGAAGGACTCATACACAAACTAGACAGACTACACAATTTAACACTGCCACTAACTCAACTCATAGCTTCATTCCTCAAACACAGATCCTTCACTACACAAATAAACACAGCACTACCCTATCCACCACAAGGCGCATAGAGGCAGGAGTCCCCCAAGGCTCACCTCTGTCACCTACACTATACTCATTATACACAACAGACATAACTAGACACCCAAACACTAAACTCTCCATATACGCAGATGACACATGCATATTCTCAATAAACAACAATCACACAAGACTCAAAAATCACGTACAGCAACAACAGTTAGACTCCATATACGAATGGGCAGAAACTTGGAATATTAAAATCAATGAAGATAAGACATAGGCCATGCTCATAACAACTAAACGCAACAAACCTATTCCAAATTTAAATCTCGAAAACTCAGTAATAAGATGGTCAAACTCTCTTAAATATCTAGGGGTTACCCTAGATAGTAAACTCACTTTTCAAAAGCATATACAAGCAAAAGTAAACGAAGGCATTGCAGCCAAACAAGCTTTCTATCCATTAATTAACAGAAATAGTAAAATTGTCACTAAAGAATAAACTAATGCTCTATAATCAGATAATAAAGCCCAAAATTCTATATGGAGCCATAGTATACACACATGCATGCAAAACTAACAAGAAAAAACTACAAATATTCCAAAACAAAACACTCAGACAAATTGTGAACGCACCTTGGTACGTTCGCACTGCAGACATTCACAACCACCTCAAAGTAGACACAATTAACACATATTATCTATGATTAACACATATCTGGCAGGCAAATACACAATATTCTTAGAACAAGTTCGCAACCATACAAATCCAATCATAATAACACTATTCAGTAGAGTCACACATCCAAGCAGAACAGTACACAAAATCTATCTTCAAAATTTTTAAATTTCAAAAATTTCCAAAAATTTTCAAAAACTCAAAATTTTCCAAAGGTTCGTTCTTTTTCGAAAATCAAAATCTCTCAAAAATCCTAAATCACATAAATCACTAACAAAACTAGAATGATTCAATAACAGCTGGGGACGAGAGCATCGCTGGTGCCCTAGGCCGGGTTCCCCCCTAAAAACGTTGGTGGACAGGCATTATGGGACTGCACGGGGTAGCTCGCCGTATGGGCTCCATGCGTAGAAGTAGAGTCAGGGGGTAACACCCTGTGTATCAGGTGCAGTTCTTTCCTGGGGTGATCGTTTTGGACTTGCGGAGAAATCTGCATAATCCAAATCGATCAGCCTCGCCTAGGTGTCTACAGCTATTCTCTTGTCTGCTCAAAATCGCAAAACAAACAACACTCGCTCCTTCACTAACCGGCACCAAGGATCCAACACCAACGAAGACATCTCCAATGACATCCCAGGAACCAAGTCGACACAATCAATAACTCTACAACACATGACCAAGACAGTGCAAGAGTGCTTAGTGCTCTAGCACGATAAGCAATCACAATAACGGAATTTTTCATTTAAGAGTTGCTTTTTGGGTTAGCATAAGCATAAATCCAAACATTCCCAAGGAACTCACAAATCACTACAGAGTTTGACGTAGAACTAAATAAATTCGTAATTTTAGAGAAGCCGTTGCTCGGACCACATCACATGGCTTCCGAGTTGCGTGCGCATCAAATTGTTGACAAACACCATATCTTTATGGTCCAGCTAATTGCTTTCAACTAGCCTAGGAGCCCAGTGGTCAGATGCTGTACTTTTGATACAGGCGGTCCGGGTTCGATTACCGTCGATGTTTTTATATTTTTCGATTGTTTCTTTTTAGTTTTGCTTGGTTGCGCTTCGGAATGAGCGGAGGACATTACATGAAATTAAAATAAAAAAAAATAGAAATATAACATTAACAATGCATGTATTTGTCAATAATGTGATGTGCGCGCAACTCTGAAGTCCTGTGATGAGGTCCGGGTAACGTCTTGTCAGTTTTAGCACACAACAACAATTAACAAAAAAGCGGCAATTTTCTAGTTGTTGTCAGGCCGATTTTGTCGTTTTACGGTTTTTTCCTCAGAAACACACAAATTGAGTGCTTTTACGTTTTTTATTGGCGTAAACCTAATAGTAATCAACTGTCTCGCGGGATAGGGGTGCTGGGGTAGAAAAAGTGTATAAAAATAGAAAATACTCTGCTTGCAAAAACAAAATTTGTTAAAAATATGTGTTATTTTTATAAATATTTCAGTGAAAGGTGAAGAAAAAGGGATCCACTTTCCTGGTAAAGTTGATTAATTGTGTATGATTCTACTAATATTTCACCTCGCGATCGCGAATGGTCCTCCGCTCGCTCCGAGGGTGCAACCAAACAAAACTAACCCAAACTAACCCTAGGCATGCCGAAAATAAACAATAATAATTTATTTTCGGGTGTGTATTGCCTATATGTCTAGTGTTTGTGTGAAGTGGCGCTGAAAATGTGTGTGAAAAGTCGGGTTTTTTTCGGCTCAAATAGGATGGATCCTTCGATTTTTTTAAATGAAATATGTTTTTTTCATTTTGAGCATGCCATTGGTTAGTTTTGTTTCGTTGCGCCGCCGAAACGAGCGGAGGGCCATGTGCGAAGTGAAATATTAGTAAAAGGATAAAAAATTAATCAACGGCAACTGGACAGCGGAGCCCTTTTTCCCTAACCTTGTTACGCCACTGGCATATGTATAAAAATACCACATATTTTTAACAAAATTCGTCTTGCAAACCGGATATTGTCCATTTTTATACCTACCTTTTTTTATCCAACCCAGCGCCGCTATTCGCTCCACTGTCCCGCAAAACCGTTGATTACTATTAAGTTTCCACCAATAAAAAACGCCAAAAAAATTACGTAAAAACACTCAATTTGCTTGGTTCCGAGGAATAAACGACAAAATCGGCCTGACACGTTAACTAACACGTGGCCAAAAAAGGCAACAAGTTCAGAACCGTATAGGTACACCGAAATGGATTTTGATTGCAAATTTTCGAAATCCGTTCGGTGCACCTAGACTCTTGTTAAAGTTAAGTACATTAATGATTTACGCTATTCGCAAGGAAATCACGATAATCAAGAATCCATGGGTGACCAATCAATGTTAACAAGTCAGTATCGATCGATAATATCGTTTAATTAACCGACGCCCGTTTTCTAGCGACATCTTTTAGTAGAATGCCTTATTAGGTTATTATAACAACCGAAAAACTGTCAAAACTATAAAGTGTCAGCTAACGTCTTTAAAGACAATGTCTAAACTATTCTTTCACTTTTTTAAAGTATTGAATGGATTTTTTTGTATAATTAACTATTTTTTTCACTGATATTTTGGGAGCGGGGTAGAAATGCTCCGAGAGAGCGAAATGCGAAATTGTATTAAAAAGGGGTAGATCTGCCCCGAACGGGGTAGCAGTGGCAACACTGCTTGGGTTAGTTTCATTTGGTTGCGCCCCCGGAGCGAGCGAAGCGAGAGGAGGGCTGTGCATGAAGTGAAATATTAGTTTAATGATAAAAAAAAATTAAGAGCCGATTTATAGGGGATATACAGCAGCTTGCATGTATTTCCGCGAATATATTCCACTGCCCACCACTCAAAAAGTATTACAACAATAATAACATATGTGCCGATGAATGTCGAATGTATGGAAAAATTTTGTAAGCTGCTATGTAGACGTAAGTATGGGTAAGTAGTTTTTTAAATTTTAATGCCAAACGGAAGTGTCATATTTTGTATGTTTCTAATCAACGATGTGACATAGGCAACACTGTCCATGCTTTGAGTATGCGTTGTAGAGGAGGGCAGTTAGAGTCTTGGCTAGTGGTGTAAAAAAAAATTACCGTAATTTATTTTTGGTCGGTAATATTCGTTAAATTACGAGAACTTACCGTAATTTAAGAGAAATTAAGGAAATATAACTTTTTTTTAGCAGTAGACTATACTTGGTAGGTAATTTATTATCCTTGTTCAGAAATATACTACTAAACAAAATTTCACAATTTTACATTTAAAATTGAGCCCAGAATAATTTATTTTGTATTAATTTATTATATAATATTTATGATGTGAACACAATTTTAACCTAAATAACATAACATGCTAACTCTGCATGAGATAAGACATCTGGTGTGAAATATCAATGTAGAATTGGGAGAATGTAGACTACATCTCTCCACACCAACTGAAGCACCGTTAAAACTTGCATTATATTATTAAATTATTATCAAACCATTCACCAGTCCTTTTCCACATACTTATTCTTCAATACGCTATTTTAAAGCAAAATCTTGACTCGTTCGTAAACATATATTGACCATTCAGCAGTATTCTATTCTATTCTAATTTTCGACGAGATTTCTTCTACACGCACGATATTCGGGCAAAAACTTAAGACCTCTTGCAGGTTTCCTAGCTTTTAAATTAACTTCTTTTAAACGTCAATATACCGTCTTATTGAAACACCACCAGTTTGGCCAAAATCTTGCTGAACGTTTACCGCAGTATGTTCATGGATTCCGTAGAATCCGCAATCTCAACAAGCGATCATCTGTATATCTCAGCAAAAAAGCTGTATGTCAGACAATCTTAGAGATAAATCAATGAATAAAGAAACAAAATGCTCGTCAAAGAAGCGTCTCTCACATAGAGTGTAAGCACTGTCTAAACCATTACTTGTTTAATACAAAGGATGAGTCAAAAATTAAGAAAAAAGCATTGTTCGAGATTTTCCACTGCCGTCCAGGAGGTTTTGAGAAAATTTCCACCTCATTTATTTTATTTTAAAAGACAAAGGAATTGCTTACCCACAAATAAAAATTAAAAAATTTGTCCATTTGTCAGAAATGACAAAGCTTGTTGCAAGCTGCAACCAAAATTAGGTGCGTCATTTTTTTGGAACTGAATCTATTTATTACCACATAAGAGTAGAGGATTACCACCATTTTTAACTAAAAATACTGTTTTATTAATTCTGATCTGTCAAATTCTTTTCAGTAATTTTTTTTCGGTTCAAATCAGCTAAACTTTCAAAAATGCATCCTATAAAAGAAGCATTACAAGTACATCACTAGAAAAAACATCACCGGATACTTTCCGGTTTGGGTTCAGTAGTTTTAGCACCAGTTGAATCTCTGAAAGATCTTTTTCCTCTTATACAAGAGTTTAACTGTGTTGTATTCTATTGTTATTTATTAAGTCATACTTAATAAGATAATTACAGCTACGAGTTACGAATACGATGCCTCTGAACCTCCTTCCTAACCGGCTGCGATCGCTAACCTGAATTTATTCGAATGATTATTTAAATAATCATTCGATTATTAATATTATTTGAATACAAATAATGTGGTTATCAAAATAATTCGGTATTCGCCATCACTAATTGTAATCTATAGTTCAGTGGTTTATGTTCACTTTAATGAGGGCTAGAGAGAAGCTCTCCGCAGTTCACTTCCACATACGCTTCTTCTTCTTCAATTCTATTTTCGCTGGCTGGCCAGGCCCCGAGCAAAAATCAAGAACAGAAAAGCGTCCCGGTTGGTTAACTAAGTTTCGTGACTGTAAACATCAACTTACATTACATAGATTTTACACAGAAGCTCTGACGAATGTATTCGTAATATTACCGGAAATGTTCTCGGTAATATAACCGTAATATGTTACCCAAAAACGAATATTCCTTTGAGGTTGAGCGAATATTACCGTAAATTACAGAATTTATGGGAATATTCGATTGTCGCGTCACTAGTCTTGGCTCAGATTGGTTACCATGATGAAACTCAGCCTTTCCTTCGGAGCCTCTGGCTACGCGCCCTTCTTTCTCTCTTTATGTCTGAGACAGGTCACCTGCTTCTGGCGCTAATGGAAGGGATGGCGGAGTTTTGATTGGTGTACATAAGGATATTCCTTGCAGATGTATTCCATCTGATGAGACACTTGAGCAGCTGTTTGTTGGCGTGCAATGGCAAGAATATAGTGATAATTGCTGTTGTTTACTTTCCTCCAAGGATTTTTCCGAAAAGTATATAGTATTTACTCAAAATGTCAGTATTGTGCTGGAAAAAAAATCCTGGAGTCCAGGTTTGCCTTTTGGCCGTCTTTAACCTGCCATATGGGGTCTGGTTGTGTGATCAGTTTGGATCTGCTGTACTGCCTGTACCGGCCTCTCCACCTAATGTAGTTTCATCCATGGAGGGAGTTTTTGTAATGTGCTCATTTCATAACCTATATCAATTAAATACTATGACCAATGCTCATCAAACTCTGCTTGAGCTTGTATTGTCTTCTCAGCCCCTGACGGAAGTGACGGCGTGTTTGGAGGAAATGGTCCCACAAGATGCATGATCACCCAGTCTTGAATATAGAAATGCCAACAAGGGACTTGATGAATAACATATTGGACTATGGGGATAGTTTTTATAGGTGCTTCAAAAGTGCAAACTATATAGCTTTCAACATTACTTTTGCGCAATAAACTGGGATGATATATTTGAAAGTAGAACATTGGAGAACTTGGTTAATGTATTTTAGGTTATAGTCTCACCCTAAGTACTAGAAGATATCTATTATATTATCCTAATAAACATTTAAAAATTTCTTTTCGACCTTGGTTTTAGTGTCATAACTTCGGTTTGTCCCCCTCCCTAGCTCACAAGCTGGCGGCGCCTTTGTGTTAAGGCAAAAATGTAGAACTTTAAGTAAAAACACACATAACTATTTTATAGCGTCTGTCGAAGAGGATCTTGTTAACAATAGGGTAAAAAGCTTTTATAACTACGTTAGGTCTAAATATAAGTCTAAAGACCTGCCAAAAGAATTTATGTACAGGGTGGTTTGAATTCGAGTCTATGTATGGGGATCTCGAAAACCGTAAGAGAAACAGTGTCGGTCAAATTAGGGCAAAATTGCGCATTTAGGTGCATAACAATATGCCATTTAGAAAGCTTTTAAGTTCCGAGTATTTCCGGAGATATCCGAAAAAACCGAAATATTTCTTCATACAATGTACACACCAGAACAGAGTACAAATGATACAATACTAGGCTAAGACTGAGTACCTATACATAAGGTTGATAACAGGAATACAATAATGTCTAAAACATACTATAGACATAAGAACAGAAAGCCATGGAAGGAAAATTTCAGCAAAAAATATGCGATCTTTGCATATATGCTTTTGATAATGCCTCATTTCTACATTATTTTAACAAGTATAGAAATATATATACGAAGGTCATAAAAAAGGCAAAAAAAAGTTATTATAATCTTAGAATATCATCTGCTTCTAATAGGCAGAAGGAAAGCTGGCGAATTATAAATGATCTGTGTGGCACTAGTATGGACTCCACAATGTTAAATGACTACTACTGCAATATTGCGCTCAATCTGTCGAGAAAAATCAATGGCCAGTGTAGTTTTTCTCAGTTTATGAGAGAAGGTTCAGTTCGGGATGCCTTTTTCTTACCTCCAAGGATTCTGAGGAGCTTTGCGGTATTTTTCGTGATATCAGAAATAAAAATGCATCTGGGTGGGACGACTTATCAATTAAAATATTTTCTGAGTTGCCGGTGTCGGCTTTGGAAGCACTGGTTGATGCCATTAACCATTCGTTTCTGCGAGGGTATTTCCCTGAGTCCTTAAAAAGAGCCATAGTCATTCCTATACATAAGGGGGGTGATAGTAGGATGCCTTCTAACTTCCGACCCATTTCCCTTATATCAACACTAGTCAAAAATATTGAAAAGTTGGTCAAAGTAAGAGTGTTATCATTCCTAAACAAAAATAAAATCTTATGTGCTAATCAATTCGGGTTTCAGGGTGGTAAGAGCACCAATGATGCCATCTTTTCATTTCTGGAAGAATTATATTCCGTTCTTCATAGGGGCAGAGTGGCTGCGACAGTCTTCTGTGATTTGACAAAGGCATTTGACTGCTTTGATCAAGGAATACTGTTGCAAAAGCTTGAAAACTATGGATTTAGGGGGGTTTCTCTGGAGTGGTTTAAGTCTTATCTTTCGGGAAGGACACAACGGGTACCGCTTGGGGGAGACATGTCTTGAGAATCAGAGGTTCACACAGGTATACCTTAGGGTTCAGTGTTGGGACCCATGACCCATCTTATTTCTTGTGTATATTAATGATATTTCTGGGGCATCTGTGAGAGGCAAGTTCACACTTTTCACGGATCCCAGAGGATGGTGGTATAGATGCGGAATTGACTGAAACGGTTGCTAGTGATGTCTGTATTGTCAAAAAGTGGTGTGACGCAAACTTGCTGACTTTTAATTTTGAAAAAACAAATGTTGTTACTTTTGGGTGTGTAGTTGGAGATATCCAGCTGAGCAGCAATTTGTTAAATAAGCAAGATAATGCAAAGTTCTTGGGATTGAATATTAATAAAAAAATTAATGTTTCAAGCACATATTACAGGTCTGTGTAGTAAATTGGCAAGGGGTTGTTATGCTTTAAGCGTTAGTTCCAGGGAACTTGATGTATCATGTGCTAGGAAGTGCTATTTTGTACTTATTGATTCTCACCTGAGGTATGGGATTTGTTTTTGGGGAAATACAAGCCAATATCTGCTCAATATGATATTTGCTATGCAGAAAAGAGCCTTAAGGTATATGTGTAAAGCCAAACCAAGGGAACCATGCAGGGCACTATTGATAGAGCTCAGAATTCTGACCTTGACCTCCATATTTATATTGGAGAGTGTTTGCTTGGCATACGAGAAGTATAATAATGATTTGGATATAGATACAGTTTATAATACCAGACAAACCCGCTCGCAGCAACTGCCCATACCAAGTAGTTCCTTGATAAAGAATTCTATTATATACAATGCTAAAGCAGTGTTTAATCATCTTCCACTCAGCATAAGGCAACTGGGTTCAGTTGGAAGGCTGAGATCAGGCGCCCGATTGCTATTATTGTCTAAGGGGTAGTATACATTGTCTGAGTACTATGAAGATCGTTTATAGGCTCGTTATACATAAGTGTTTTACTGTGTCGTGTTGGCTATTTTCTTTGCTTTTTGCTTGTATTACCAATTTGCCTATAATTAGTCATATTTTATTTGTTGTTGCGTGTGTGTGCATATGTGTAAGCGCGCGAGTGTGGGCATGTGCTTGAATTGCGATTTTGGTGACTGTTGTATTGTCTGTTAATTTACTTATTATTAAGATTTGACATTATTTATTGTATTAATTTTAACTTATTGCTTGGTTTATAGACTTGTTTTACATAAAAAAAAACTAGGCTTGATGTGTCTAACTCTGCTGATCAGTCTCTTTCTCCCAATGACAGCTTGCTTACTGAAATAATTGACAGGCAGAATCGAGCGAGCAATGTTTTTGTTTATAATTGCGTTCTTGATAATACTCAAACATGTGAGACACAAGTTGGAGAGATTTTGACAGAAATATGCGGTCGACCGATGAATACTGCTAGGGTTTCTCTAGTGGGCAAAGCAAATAAAAATGGTCGTAAAGCCATAAAAGTAGTATTGAATAGCTGTCAGGATGTTCACTTCATTCTAAAGAATAAAGCTAAATTCTGTAAAGCAAAGGGCATGTATATCGAACCGGATCTAACACTTAAACAAAGGGAGGAGCTGTATCGTCTTAGGAATGAATTAGAACGCCGTAAAGGGGCAGGTGAAACAAACATATTTATTAAATAAGTAAATGGATCTCCAACTATAGCTAAAAAAAAACGTGATGTAGTCTTGGTTCCGCCAAGTGTAGGACCAACCTCTTTCTACTGCTGTTATCAAAATGTCAGGGGCTTAAACAGCAAAACAGATATATTTTTACGCTCCTTAGAAGCTTCAAACTATGATGCGATTGTTGTTGCTGAGACGTGGTTGAACCCTAGTGTTTTTGACGCGGAACTTCTTCCAGATACGTTTAGTGCATACCATTCGGATCGAAATTTTGAAATGACCAATAAAAGTCGTGGTGGGGGTGTCTTGATAGCGGTAAGGAAGATGTTTATGTGTGAAAGTGTAGACTTGTCAATCTTTCGTCGTAACGTTTCACCTCTCATTGATATTGTTGGCTGTAAAATTACGTTTTATTTTCATGTGGTTCATATCTTTGCAGTGTATATTCTTCCTCAGTTATCCTACCTAGATTATGATAATTTTTTTGATCAATTCTCTCTATATGCCTACATATTTAATAGGAATGTAATTGTGTTGGGTGATTTCAATGTACCTGATTATGTAAATAATGGTAAAGATGCAAAATGTATAGTACTCAATAATTTTAATAATATATATGGTCTTAGACAATACAATACTGTACTTAATACGAGTGGCAGGCTGTTGGATCTTCTCTTAGCTAATTTACATTGTACTGCCTCTAGGTTTGAGAATCCGTTAGTTATTGAAGACCCATGTCACCCGTGTTTAGAATTTAGTTTTGATCTGCATACTGCTCATGCTGAGAGCTTTAGACTCAATGAAAACATAGCTAAACAATATAATTTCCGGAAAGCGAATTTTATATTGATGTATGACCTTTTACTACGGGCTGATTGGACTTCAGTAATAAATATGGAGGATGTCAATCTTGCTTGTGATGAGCTATATACTTTACTGAATAATATATTTGAGGGTGCGGTCCCTTTAAAAGTAAACGTGGTTTCTAAGTTATTACTCATCCGAGCTTATAAATTGTATATTTACTAAAGAAAATGCTTTTAAGAAATTCAAAAAAACTCATTCGGAGTTTCATCGGAATAATTATAATTGCCACCGACGTTTTGTAAAACACTTAATCCAACGTGACTACAATCTTTACGTTTCTAATACAGTGCAAAACATAACTGCAGATCCAAAAAATTTTTGGGCTTTCATCAATAATAAAAAGAACCACTCAAGAATCCCTGGATTAGTTAAGGATTCTGTTAGCACAGAATATAGTAATCCATTGAATATTGTCAATGCCTTCGCTGCGTACTTTCGTAGTGTTTACGCGGACCCATCTCCTCTTATCGAAACAAATACTGTTGTTTCCAATGTTGCTAACTTTGACATTTATGAGATTTCTCCAACTAACGTTATAAATGCTAGCAAGAAGCTAAAAAATAAAATGACATCGGGTACGGACGGGGGCACTAGTTGATCCATTAGTCCATATTTTTAACTTAATTCTTAAGACAAAAGTTTTTCCTGACCTTTGGAAAACTTCCAAGATTTGTCCTGTTTTAAAATAGGGTGATCCAGGATTGGTAAATAACTACAGACCAATTTCAATTCTCTGCAATTTTTCAAAGCTTTTCGAAATAATTTTATACACACTGATTTATGAACATGTCAGAGCTGTGATTTCGGAGGATCAGCACGGCTTTGTTAGTGGTAAATCCTGTACTTCTAATCTCGCTTGTCTGACAGAGTATGTTTGCAGATCTATTGATGACTTGTGTCAGGTTGATGTTATCTACACTGATTTCCAGAAGGCTTTCGATCGTATTGATCATCATGTTCTACTAAACAAGCTTAATAACTTTGGATTTTCTGATAAACTGATAGGTGTTTTCAGTTCCTACCCTCATCGGCGTATTCTGTATGGTGAGTATGAGGGTTTTAAGTCATCCACTTTTATCGCGACTTCAGGCGTGCCCCAGGGTTCAAACTTGGGACCCCTTCTGTTTTTACTGTTTATTAATGACCTTTTGGACTCTATACAATGTCGTAAACTTGCTTACGCGGATGATTTGAAGCTTTTTCCTAGTGTTAATAATGTTAATGACTGTATATTGCTTCAAAATAACCTAAATATATTAAATGATTGGTGCGTTCATAACAAACTTAATCTTAACATAACCAAATGTAATGTTATCAGCTTCCACAGACTAATATCTCCCACCGTATACGATTATATTGTTAACCAAACTTACTTAAGTCGACTGGAGCGCGTAACTGATTTGGGTGTTGTGTTCGACCAAAACCTTTCTTTCGTGCCGCATATTGAATTTGTTATCGCCTCTTCATTAAAAATGTACGGTTTTATAATAAGAAACGCCAGTAACTTTAATAATATGTCATGCCTAAAATTGTTATATTATAGTTTTGTTAGATCTAAGCTTGAGTATTGTTCAGTTGTTTGGAATCCTATTTATTCTTGTCACATAAACTCGCTTGAATTGGTGCAGCGCAGGTTTTTGAAATATTTAGCCTATAAAAGCGATGGCGTTTACCCGGAGAGAGGGTTTGATCATAATCTTTTATTGTTGCGGTTTAATAAGCACTCTTTATTTTTAAGAAGGAAAATGCATCTGGTAAAATTCTTATTCAACTTACTACATAACAGAATTGACTGTTCTTATCTGTTGTCGCATATTTATTTCTTTGTCCCTCGTCTTCAAACTAGATATGATCACACCTTCTTCCTTCAAACGCCTCGCACTAATATCTTACTGCAAGCACCCACGTTTGCTATGTGTCAAATTTCTAAATCCTGTGATATTAACAGCTCGTATGTTGGTCTTGTTCTTAATGAACTGATTAACTCCCACATCTGAGTTGTACTGTTACATTATGTGTGTGGTATCTTCCAGTTATGCATGTTAGTCTTGTTCTTAATGAACTGATTAACTCCCACATCTGAGTTGTACTGTTACATTATTTGTGTGGTATCTTCCAGTTATGCATGTTACTATCATGCTACTATTGTATTACTATTGTATTGTATCTTGTTTCATTTCACATTTCACTTTATTTAATGTTTATATTCACGATGTATTGAATTCCATGTAATTGGGTTTTATACCTGTTTGGAATAAAGGCTTTATTATTATTTATTATAATTTTATTATTTTACTGTGTCGGGTATTGTATATTCCTTTGCTTTTTGTTAGTCATGTAAATTATATATTTTATATGTTGTTGCGTGTGTGTATGCGCGAGAGTGTGTGCATGTGCTTAAATGTCGATTTTAGCGACTGTGGATTGTCTGTTAGTTTACTTACTTATTTTTAAGATTTGACATTATTTATTGTATTCATTTTAACTTATTGCTTGGCTTATAGACTCGTTATACATAATTGTTTTAATGTGTCGGGCATTGTATATTCCTTTGCTTTTTGTTACTCATGTAAATTATATATTTTATTTGTTGTTGCATGTGTGTATGGGCGCGAGTGTGTGCACGTGCTTGAATGTCGATATTGGTGACTGTTAGATTGTATGTCAGTTTATTTATTTTATGATTTGACTTTGTTTATTGTATTCATTTTAATTTATTGCTTGATTCAGTGTTGGTCTATTCGACAAAGCACTGGTTTTTTCAGTCTGTTTTTCCTTGCGCCTAATTGCCGTTTAGTTTATTTGTCATCGTTGTACTGACTGCCCTGTCTGAGGTCTTGACCTCCTGTTAGAGAGTTATTTTCCTCTAATCATGGTATATTTTGGATTTATGCATTTGGCTCTGATTTATATTACTCTGATATTTGATTTGATACTTTTATATTGACTTATCTGACATTTTGTTTACATATTTGTGATTGTTTTACCGGCTGTTTTTTGGTAATATACATTTGCTTGTTTATTATCATTTTTATTGTCTATTTGACGATTTATTTGTACTGTTTCAAAAACTTTTCTCCAAATTTTTTGGTATTTGTGTCCTTAAGAATAGTACCTAATAATTCAACTTAGCAGTAATTTTAGTAAGGCAGTGATAGATAAGTAAGCTTTGTTAACAAATACCATGTATTTTAAACAATAAAGCATGTTTTGAATTGAATTGAATTGATTTGTCAATATTAAGCTTGAAAAAAAAAATTTCTTCCTCTGTACCCTTTCGATTCTCGCAATATGTGTCATGTAGAATGGTGATCATACTGCGCAGCAGTAATCAAGCAATATGACTTGTAACTAATGAAAAGTTCATTGTCTTCAACATCTCCACGCTCCTAATGTCAGAACACTGCCTCATGATGAATCGAATCATCCTAAATGCCTTAGAAATTACCCAATCAATGCGACACATAAAGCTTAGCCCATCATCAAACACAACACCAAGATCATTAACAGTCGTCACTCGCTCAAGATTGCAGCCCTCGATGAAATAAGAATTCAAGATGGGAGATTTTTCCCTATTGAATGATATGACTTTACTTGCTCTACACTATAAGGTCAAACAGTCGATATCAAATTGCAACAAGTTGCAGTCGCTTGCGCCTTGTGAAGGATATAATGCGACATATTTTCAGGTCGTACACTAAAAACAAGAATCGGTAATGCTTAAAACTCACCCAAGTCATTGATGAAAAGCAAAAATAAGATAGATCCCGGATGGGAACCCTGTGGTATTCCAGAGAAGACACGGATATCTTCTGTCACCGCGCTGCCAACCCTAACGACCTAGGTTCGGTCTTCGAGATAACCCCTAAACCAGCCCAATAATGAACTCTGAATATCATACATTTCCAATTTATTAATCATGATGCGATGGTCCACTCTATAGAATGCCTTTCGAAAACCAAAGTAACCTGCATCGAGAATAGTCGCCAAAAAGTTTGAAAATAGGCTCAAGTTCGTCTGGCAACACCTACCCGGAAAAATACCATGCTACATTACATTACATTAACATTTATTTTCTACATTACATAATTTGGCAGACCTAGGCCGCCGCTATATATTTTACATGTTATACGCGGTTGTATTTGGTCCATAGCTACGCATTGACTCACACAACACTCGCGTTTTGACAAACACCTACGGACGCAGGGGGCTGGTGTCGGCCCTGTATCAGCGGCAGTCAGTGGCAATGTGGTAAAGATATCAGATTACATAGGCTTATGCCTTTCAATCGTGCTCCGTTATTGATTACCTAATGGTATATTAGCCGTGTAATAGATGTTTAAGCGTGTATTTACCGGTTTTATGTAGGGAAAAATCGTAAAACCCTACTTCTCGTTTGGACGATACAACATTGATATTGTTACGTTTTTCCCGTGGGTTCTTAACAGAATTACAACTTGGCTAT